>CM002477.1:14446903-14555807 GCA_000325765.3 Leersia perrieri
GCATGCGATAATGAACCTTTTAAATATTAAGTTGTTTATGAAATGGGGTTGGTTGTGAACTACTACTAATGTTTAGTATTAAACCAATTTCATCCCTTAATATTCCTTGCATTAGTTTAAGTTTCCCCTAGCATGGCTTGCGGAGTACCTTTCGTACTCAGTCTTGCATATTTGCTGCTCCAGCCGATCAAGAAGTCGCAGGAGAAACCCCTGCGGAAGCGGTGGACCCACAGGAGTGGGACGAAGACGAAGGTTTCGACTTCTAGGTCAACTTTACGCTCAGGCAGTTCCTGTGGTGTGGAGTTGCGTTTTTGGTTGTAAGTGTAAGGCCGTAGGCCCGCTGCGTGTGTGAGTTGAGTTGGTGTTATAATAAGAACCTTTACGGTTCGTATAATTAATCGAAGCTTCTGTTTCTGTATCATTCTGCGCATAACTGAACATCCTGGGCAGTTATGTGATCGCGGGGACGTTTAGACCCTGGTCTGGGCGTTCCCCACAAAAACGGTATTATTATTTTTTTTGCAGGGAGAGTACGTGTAATTCTAGCTGGAGATTAGCTACGAGTACACTTCACAGGCATGACTAAATAAAAAAATCTGAAATTCTTAACTATTCTGATTTAATATTTGACTTCGCATTTGCGTAGGCAGCTAATAGACAAGTGCGACAAATTCAGAATTTGGTGTCAAGGATAGTCAGCTAGTGGTCTGTCTGCATTCATCGTTAAAAAAGGAACTTGGAAGTGCGGCAGAGATGAAGAGAATGGTGGTGCTTCTGACTTCTGAACCTTCCTTCCACAATGCAAATGTATGGAGATCTCGATTAAGTCAAACATTCTTTCTCACAGGTATTACTCATATGCAGTTGACCTACAAATTAAAGGCTTCAATTAGTCAAACTTCACTGCTAGCTATAGTGCTTCTCACTCCACAAGAAAAAAAAAAAGGTTCACTACTTTTCCACATGATTTCAGTTTTTTCATCCAATGTCACAGCATCCAATAATCTTTGTTTCAAGTGAACCATGAGGCACTGATTTTCCACCATGAAAAACTAATCACGCTTGATGGCCCATCCAAAACGATAATGCGTAAAGTATATTTTGCTTGCAAAGATTCCAAACCCCCTCATCTCCTGTTTTTCCACCGAAAGATCAACTCAATTTAACAGCAACGCAACCTTTTCTCTCTAGCAAAGCATCTTGAGCCACTGTGTGTCTGTGGATGGACCAGTAGCCGCTAGCTGCTGCTGCTGCTGCTTTCACGATCATGCATCTTGATCTCACCCCTAATAATATTAGCAGCACTGTTCAGTTAATTTACAGCGTGTGGTTGCACACATATTAGTAACATCTAGGGATGGCCGGCCGCCTTGCAAAAGATGAAAAGAGTATTCGTCTTTTGTATCAGGCAAGCATCCATCGAAACATCCAATGCTATAGCTTATAGTAGTAGCTTACTGATGTGTGTAATACAATAATGTACATGGATCGAGATGGCTGCAGCCACACGCTACATTCGATTTCGCTTCACCCTTTCACTGCTCGATCGATCACCCGACAGCCAACTAATTTGGCACGTATATGTACATTGCAGCCAATCTGTAGATAGAGCCTACCTGGCTGGCTGCATTACATCATATTGTCAGTACTACCTCTTGTCTTTAACCATGTCATGTTACCTTCAGTCTAGGTTGCGAAAGATCTGCATAAGCTTGCTTTTTTCTCTGTTAAATCACCTACCAACAACCTGAATTCATAAGCATGTAGGAGTACTGAAGCAACCAGCTGAGGTGAGCTTGATTGCTTGCTGCTGGCAGCAGATCGAGCAGGGTTTCAGACAGTTCAGTATCAGTAGTCGAGTGACAACTGACAGTGTGCTAGCTCTGATCTTCTTTGGCATATATGGCCCACGATTTGGTAGCGTTGCATCTGGTACTGCACTATGCGTGCATGATCTTGGATTATTGCAACTGCATATATTAATGGGACAAAGCTACAGTTAAGTTAGTGCCGGAGCTCGATCTAACAGCACAGATTAGTGAAGCGGACATCGAGGAGTGTAGCTCTGATTCTGCACATTATACATAGCTTGACTTGGAAACTAAGGCTATGGCTAGCAGCTGGTCCTCTTCTTGGATGGAGCTAACAAATGAATGAAAGAAAGGGGAATCTCGTATGTATAGAGCCGATCGAGAGCGATTCCATGCATGCAGAATTGTAGATTTCGTCGTCGATGTGTCGCTGACGGGCATAAGTTATGTGGGCCCTACTGTCGGTGTGATTTAGCTCTCAGTTATACCCTTCTACAGTTACGTACAGCTCGATCGTAAGCTCGTTGACCTCGTATAAGAAGAGGGTTAGAGCGAGATTAACGATTGGTGCACTCCAATTAGATGATTAATACTGATGTCGACACTGCGGTACCAGCAACCGAGCACGCATGCGTGCTAGCGTACGTGCCTGTGTTCTTTCTACGCATGCTTGAACTCTTTGTAACTAGCAGATGAAACTTTAATTTGGAAAAATGTTTCCAGTCGATCAGCACATAATATTGGGGATGATTATTCTCTTTTTATTTTCAGCTTATTTCCTATCAGTGCAAAGTTTGATGTGAGATTGTTGCATAGATGATGTTCCCTAGTTCCACAATCTATCTTAGCTTAAAGCCGCACTACCACCATTCAGTCATTCCCCAAGATGATCAAAGATGTCAAACTAGAGGCGATAAATTAATAAGACCAATCCCTAATTAATGTTTGCCCCCATTGACAAGCCTAGATTTCATCATCCAACATTAGACCACGCACCAGTACTGTCGAGTGTGTCCACACTCCCAAAAAATATTTTTTATTTCGCCAGTTGCATGCTGTGCACGCGACGACCCACCTGCACAACAATTTCGTATTCTCCAATTTGCTGCCGAGATATCAGTTATACATCAATCAATCGATCAAAGTAATCAACCACCACGAGAGATCGTGGATTGATCGACTTGATGCCGCATATGTGCATGGCAATATGGCATTCATTGACCACCCAATTGACATTCGTTTGATCTCGGTCGTCCAATCAAACCATCGGACGTACGATCTTTGTCTGATTGGGCCTGGGGCCCACCACAGAGAGACTCTAACAGTGGGCTCCGCGAACCAGCACTACGTACGTTGACTGGTCCGCAATCTGGCAGCGCTTTGACTGCCAGCGTGGCACTAATGCATGGCGTGCACCAACCCTTAATCACTTGCTAGTCAAGATAGACATCCCCTTATTAAGGCATAAACTCATACGCATCACTCACTCAAACGTGTGTATGTATATGTGTGTGTTGGAATTAAGCAAAGTGCTTGGCTGCATCCACTGGAAGTGACCTCTCCACTGAAAAACTCTGGAAATTATAGGAGATGGATGGAGATCGATCTACCATGCCAATGCCATGGTGGAACCATGGAAGATTCCTGCTGCTACTCCTTTTCTCTATGTGATCACACTGACAGGTGGCCCAGCCATCGAACTCAGCGATCGACTCCAATTTAATTTACCAGAACTGATCGTAGAGTTGCACTAGTAATTGGAATTTAATACTCCGTACCAGAGTAGTACCTAGTAAGTTGCCTAATTTGCATGGTCGACACTCGACAGTGAGAGTAGCTGCTTCACATGGAATCAAATGGGTACCACCAGTCCACCAAAGCAGGCTCATCTGACTGAGCCACTGCCATCCTGGGCCCACCTGCAGTGCCTGGCTTCCGTGGCCCCACCTTTCAGCGTCACACCCGTGCCATGTGGAGCACACATACTGACACGAACAAATACTAGTGCGAGCAGAGAGCCTTTTTTGCAGGGGCAGCCAACAGGGACAGCTGCATCAGAGTATCACAGAAGCAAAACTCCAACTACTATACTAATCTAATCTAGTTTCCTCCACTAATTAACAAAGAAGCTAAGCTATATTATTAGTGTAAGACTGTTAATCTCTCACTGACAATGTGGGGCCTAGTGCTGGTACCTGGCCACAGAGGGCATAATTAAGTGAAGTGTGCACAGTGCATGACTTTGTGATTCACTATTGAACAAAAACGGTGTGGCATGAGCTGATGAGCATGAGTTGTGTGATGAGTGATGGGTGTGTAGTGTACTGGTGTGTGTTAGGCAAAAGGACAGTGTGACCACCAGCTGGAATGGAAGGCCGGCCGGGCATCACCAAAAGCACAGAGAAAGAAATCTGAGCTATAAATTTCCGGTTTTGTTAGTACTTGCCAATGAACCTTTAATGTGATCGATCAAGCTAAAGAAACCAAGCATTTGCAGTTTCAGAGGGGATAAGCAAGTAAGCTGTTACTGGTAATGTAGTAAGATTCAAAGAAGCAGAGGTTAATGCTGAGACAGGTTATGTAACAAAATGAATGAATGCAGGGTTTAATGAGATAATTGAAGTAAAAATATCAATTTGGTTTAGGTACAGAATGGCAAAAAAAGAAAAGAATTTTCTGCTGTTCAACTGATTTTCAGCTCCTCTACCAATAGCAGCAACAGTAACTGAAGCTTAAGCAACAAGAGTGACAGTAGAATTCTCTTGCTGAAACTAATTCTCCATGATCTGCACTTCTTGCATGGATGCAGAGCTCCTTACCTCGATTTAATCCTTCTGAATTGATTAACAATTCTTGAGCTTGTCCAATTACTTCGATAAGTGATCTTGAATTGCCAGCCATGGATGGCTGTCGCCATCAGATCAGCTGGTGTGTGTGTGTGGTGACGTCACTCTCTGTTGCTGGCGAACTCGGCGTCGTACACGGCGGAGAGCTCGAAGTCGTCCTCAATCGCCGCCGGCATGTTGAGATCGATTGACCCCGAGCTCTCCCAGCATTTCGCCGGCGACGGCGACGGCGACTGCGCGACGCCGGCCGACGACATGTGCACGCGCTTGTGTCCGCCGAGCGCCTGCCCGGATTCGAACACTCGGAAGCAGAAAGGGCACTCGTGGATGGCCGCCGTCGCCGCGCCGCCGGAGCTCGCCGCCGGCGGCGGCGGCGAGACGCAGCAGCCGCCCTTTCCTTTCTTGAGGCTCGCACGGTGGCCGCCGAGAGCTTGGTATGACCGGAACACCTTCCTGCACGCCCCGCATTTGTACCTGCTCCGGCGTCGCGCCGCCGCGGCGTCGCCGTAGTTGTAATCCTCCTCGCCGTCGCCGGCCATGTCGAAGACGTCGTCGTCGTGGTTGTTCTGCTCGTTCTCGGATCTGGAGCGCGTCCACGAGTCCCGAGAGAGAAGAACGAGCGACATCGCCACGTCCTCCTCCGGCGTCGCGTCGGAGACGCTGCTCGTCGGCGCCGCCGCGGGCCGCCGCCGTGGCCGCTTCGAGCGCCTGCGGCTCACAGCGAACGAACCGGCACCGCCGCCGCGCGGGGAGGACTCGGCGTCGCTCTCGCCGTCCTGGACCACCGACGACTCGCCGCCGGCGGCTGCCACAACGCCGTCGCCGGAGAATTCGCCGGCGTCGAACACCTTGTAGCTCTTCTTGGGATTCTCGCGCAACACGTACGACGCCGCCGTCTTCTTCACACCCATCTCGATCTCCGTCGATGACGTCGACGCCAGTGACATCGCCGGCGACGACGGCGAGTTCACGGCGGCGGCGGCCATGACATGGGAGCGCATGTGGCCGCCGAGAGCACGGCCATTGTGGAATCGCCGGAAGCAGAGCTTGCAAGTGTGCTTGTCCATCACCAACAAAACGATCGATCGATCAAGCAAGCAAGAATTCACTTACTTGCTTCTTGGAAATTGGAATGCTTCACGACTGAGCTGAGCTGAGCAGCTGCTTCTTCTTCTTGCTTTGCTTTGCTTATCTTGCCTGCTTTTCTTCTCCCTTTGCTTGCTACACTGAGTTGGCTTTTGGTTCCAAAGATAATAATTTTATGGGGAAGAGAGGTAGAAGAAGTGTGAGTGAGGAGGAGTGGGGAACTTAAAAGGAGTAGGTGACAAGCATCCTTCCACCAAGGAGCAAGATCATGGAACAAGGAGAAAGAAGAAAACAAGTGGTGACAGACAGAGTTGCTTAGGCACAGCACTTAAATACACAGGAATTGCAGGGTAAAAGAAGCAGAAGTTGCTCAGAGGCTTTTCACTGGGATTTGCAAACCGAAGATCCATGTAATTAACTGCTAAAATTGAGATGGTCCCACCTGTAAATGTCACTGGAACGGAACGACAATTGGGCTATAAAACTGGCCAATATTCAATGCAGGATCAACCTGGCGAATCTTCAGGTCATACACAGCAAATGGCTGGGGGTTACTTGCAATCTCAGAGTTTTATACATTGCCTTTTTCTTTAGCAGGGAATTAAGCAATATAAGCTGTCACATGCCTGTTTGCGCAAACAATGGGGAGAATTTCTTAATTAATTGTGTGATGATGGTTTTTTTTGTGGAGGTGCATTGTATCTGACCAGTGGGAGATTATGTGCTTGTGTCTAATGGTGAGCCAAAAATTGAAGGGATTAAACATGGTGATACTCTCAAATCTCCATTTCAATTCCTGCTTCAATTGATCGCCAACTCTATCTTGTTGTGCCAAGATTGATTTAGCTAGGGGGCATATATGTAAAGCACTAAAGCCTATCCTGATCTCTCCAACATTAGGTTCCATTTTGTGGAAACACATACTTGCACAGTGGGCAAAGAAATAGTAGTACTGCAAGATGTGGCTGTATACAACTCCATATTTCCTAGAACTACCAGTATCATCTTGTTTTACACTAAAAAATTACCACGTTGTTTTAATTAGTGCTCCCATATGCAGGGAAACAGGGGTAGGTTCAATTCACATGGTGGTGTACACGAATTAGCAATCCTTTTTTTTGTCGGTGTATAGATTATACAGGCCAAAATATGAAGAAAAAAGTTGTCACGGCCAGATGAGATAACCATCAGTTGCTAATACATCCAATATTACAAGAATCAGCAGTTCAGAGAAATTGTAGATGGGATGGCAGGAATAATGCCGATGAAAAGATGATGTCTCCCTTGCTTTATTTTTCCATTTCATCCTCCTTTATTTGTTTCTTTTTGGTTGTATCGACCATACCAGAAAGATCAGCACGCAGCAGACGTCATCGAATGAAGATGTCCATCCAATTTAGTAGCCAAAGGAGCTGAGGTTTAATTAACAGAATCATCAGTAATACTATACAAGTATACAGTGATGCATGCACCATGGTCAAGCTGTGATCCGGAAATTACTGTGGCCATCAACGCCTTCTTGAGATGAATAATCGCAATAATCTTGATTTGCCAGTTGCTCCGCTATTTTTGGAACATATGCAAGAAGGGATATGATAAGATCGGTGACAATTCATTGCATATATACACCTCTGTAATACCTCTTCTAATTCTGTTGCCCACTGGGATTATCTCTATAGTATTTCTACACGTACGTGCATATCAATCGTATTTGCTAGTCCTAACATATACGGCAGCATTGATATTTTATTTTATTTTCTGTTTCTTTGTTGATGATCAGCTGAAGACATTAATTGAGGGGATCAAGGTTTACCTGCAATTCTCAGTTTAGGAAGATGGGCCATCCATGCATGCATGCAGGATTTAGCTAGCCAGTCACGGCCGTCAGCATTAGCCAGGGCCCACCGGCCCAGCCAGGCGTCGGGGCCCACCTCGCAGTTCATGCTACAGTACACACATCCTAGTCTCTAGGAGGTTGATCGATCGCTAATGATAGATCAGATGGAACTACAGATTCAGATCGGCAATCATCTCTTCTAAAAAAACAATGCAATTTTGTTGAAATCATCCTCTCATGACATCCAAATTAAGACGATTTTGGTTCAAATGGATCTAAGAAGAAAGTACATACGTGTAGTTAATTATGGACTAATTGGTTATTGGTGGTAATGCTGATGCATGGATCGACGAGCACGTTGGCTGGCCGGGACGTAACCGGCCGGATTCTGGCCCTACGTACAAGTCGGATCGATCCAATTAATTCGTAAGCAGCAGTTGGTCGTAGCGACTACTTCAGCTACGTACGTGTACTGAGTACTGAGGTAGCCAGCCAACCTGCGTACTTCCATTGAGTCCGTGCCATTTGCTTATTATTTTTTCCGGAATCGCTAACCGGCATTCCGCATAAATTTGAAGCTTAGATACGATTTTTTTTCTTCCAACGTTTGACCATTTATTTTTTAAAAAAATTATGAAAATATTATTATTTTTGGCTTATTTTATTAGTAAAAGTACTTTAATATGGCTTATCAATTTTATATTTACACTAAAATTTTTGAATAAGACAAATAGTTAGATCAGTACCATGATTCATCCTCAGTCTCTAGCTTCGGCCGGTCGTAGTAACTATAGCGAGAGTGGCAACACGGCTAGTTAGATTTTAGGACTAGGGGTCTTGTGGGAAGGGAAGGAAGTCCCTAGGTTTAGAGGGGAGGCCAGGAAGGCGTCGGCTCGCCGGTGAGCTGTGACGATGGGAAAGCTGCAATGCGGCGACGATGACATCGGAACCACTGGTAGGATCAGCGGTGGCAGGGGCAAAGCAAAATGGAGGGACTATGAGGCAGAGGGTGGTGCAAGTAAATCCCACCATTTAGTCATGTGGTGGCTGACGATGAAAGCCACACGAGATAGAGGAGTGTGTATGGGTCACCATGATAAAGCTTTGGAATAAAATAAATGGAGTAGGTGGCAGTGTGATCGTGAGCTTGAGGTAGCGAGGAAGACGATGTGGAGCCTTGGTCTCATGGAGAGAATAAGGAGGAGTATTGCGAGGCATCGTATCTTGATCCAATGGTCCAACATTTGTAAGGTTGAGGAGGCATATCCTATTATATTAGCATCTTTATCAATGATGAAAATAACGATTACACTCCTGGTTCAACGAGTCCAAGATACACGCACGTAACACGATCTCAACGTTGTGTGTGATCTTGAACTCATGCCCCAATTAGGATTCCTAACTTAGAAACTTAGAATGCTTGTAAGCCATCATATTCACTTCTCTTCTTATGTTGTGCAATTGCATACCTTAAAGATATTGCACCACCCCTTTTGTTTCAACTGACCAAGAAGACCTTAATTATGGGCTATTCTTCGTCAAGGCTAGAATGACCTCCAATCCATCTCTAGGATTATAGGCATGTTAATCCAATCCGTCACGGTGATGCCGCCAGAAGTCCTTCTACGTAGGCTAAGATTTTAGCCTGATTTCATCGCCGCACAAATGTAGACTTTATACTTCTATACTAACACTTGCTTCTTCAATTTTGAAACCTGAACCTCTAAAATAACAATATCCGTGACTTGGTCGCTGACGTGTGGGCCAAAAGAATGATGCGCTCACATGTTAGCGATAGAATTCCTCTGCAATTACTCCCCAATTTTCTCTTTGAACCCAGCATCAACATTCATCTTCACATAATCTTCAGGTGGCGTTTGCCATTTCTCTTCCTAAATCTTAGAGCATCCATAATGTGGTATTAAGAGAGGGTCCTAGAGGTGAGAGAGAGTCATGAGGCCACCCCTACACACTGCAACGTTTTATCTAACCAGACAGATCCAAAGAACCAGTATCAGCCATAGGGCCCGATTCATGTGGAGAGAGAATATACGTGACCCACATGTCATACTCAATATACTACCTGCAAGTTGGAGAGAGTTATGGTGGTGTGACCCAAGTTTGTGCATGTATGACTGTTTTACAGGTTGCATCAATTCTTCATGGTTGCTTTTTCTGACATGGGCCCCACACCTAATACCCTTGTGTGAATTATACAATGGGGATGCTCTCTCTCAATTGTGCTGCTTTCTCTCTCAATTCAATCTACATAACACCATATGCTAAATTCTAGTCCAAAGTCCAACATATAATTATATAAATAAATTTTCTTTCAAAAAAATTATATAAATAAATTCTAACAGATACCGACTAATTAATTACAGGCCTGAAACTTGTTATTGAATGGTTACGCTGTATGTTATTATACAACATATCACAGTGGGAGTGCTTTATGTAGATCTTTACTGCATGCATTGTCTTTACTATATAGTATATACCCTGAGTTCAACGAAACAGATCGAACAATGCACGAAGTCATGAAGTTTCAGGCTGGCATTCACAGCGCAAAAGCTCACTACTGGCTCATGCACATCAGGTGAAGCAGAGTAGTGAACAACGCTAGCCATGATATCTCATCAACTCACTCAGATTACGCACATACAGCACTAGTACTTCAATAATCAATATACCCAACATTCAACAGCATAGTAGATAGTACGTACCACTAGTATGCGTTTTACACAGTGCCAATCATATATAGTGCACAGTGCACTGCTGGTGCTAATCAAGAACTAATGATTGTGCATATGTTATAAGACACACGATTTACAAACTACCAACTAACTACTACCGCCGTTCCATAATATAAGGCACGCACGCTTTGTAAGATTCAACTTTTTAATTATTTGACCAACAATTAGTCTATTATTATTTAAACTTTATTTGATAAAAATAACATCATCGAAATAACATTTAAATCTTCTTTCATACTACTATAATTTTGTAATAAAAATATTATAATATATGAGATATTTAAATGTTAAAATTAGTTTTGAAGACTGTGCCAAGTTTGACCACGCCTTATATTATGGAACGGAGGGAGTATACGATTAGATGCTAATTAATTATTCATTAATTTTTTTAGATAATGGAAATAATTTATCTCTCTGCCTCTCTGGCCTCCGCCGTTAGACACGCAGTCAATAAGTCGCATCATTGAAAATAATTAAGATGATAAGATAAACCCACAACTCACTACAGTAAAAAATGCAAATGCACAAGCCAACCAATGCAAATGGCCAAATGGGCCATTGCATAAGGCATATATATAAGCTAAACAGCGGTAAACATTGATGCATGGATCAATGCATATATACAGGCATGAGGATTCACGTGAATTAATGGTCGAATGGTAGAAGGCGTGTTAATGTGCTAGCTAGCTCTAGCGTAAGCAGCAGCTGGCTGGCATGATGGCTACGTTTGGTTGCTGCTTGCTGTGCAGCTTGCTAGAGCTAGCTACCGTTCGTACATCACTACACTAGCAACCACAAGCTTTCAAAGATCGATCAGTGCGTCAAAACAGACGAGATTCAGCTAAAGAATGCATGCGTTGGTGCAGCAACAGCAACATTCGATCTCTGTCAGAAAGAGCACTGAATACTGAAGAATCGATATCGATTCTACTGATTGCTGAAGAATCCTAGTAGAAAAGGCGCAAAAAAAAAAGGTTTACAGATCAATTAAGAGAGAACACTTAGTAGAAACATAGTCATTGTTGGATGCATGCCCACTGAGCATGGACCGCTGGAAATTAAGGGCCAAGTGCACAACACAACTAACGCTCCTAATTAATCGGCAGTCCGGTGCTCCCTGCCTAGAGAACAGCTGGGCGAAGGAAGATGGGGCAACTGAAAAAGACTCGATCTTGAGGGTTAGTATACTATATTTTGTGAATTGAATTATCAATTATGTGGTCTCGAAATCTATCCATGCCCTGAAATTTAAAGTGTAGTGGGCAGTAGCAGGTCTGTACCGTAGGAGCGATCGAATACTTCTGTTTTGCCGCAGCACCGTTTCTTTGCAAGCAAGCAAAATCAGGATGGAAGGAAGGAAGGAAACAAGCATTGCAAAAGAGAACTGAGGAACAAGCTGCAGTTAATTGGTGGAATACACAGCCATGAATGTTTTAAGAAGTTACTGGATAGTGACGTGTAATTTGAAGAGGACTTAGGACAAAATAACATGTATATAAAAATTTATTGCGCCTTGAGAACGTGTCGACGAGATGGCCGAGTTGGTCTAAGGCGCCAGATTAAGGTTCTGGTCCGAAAGGGCGTGGGTTCAAATCCCACTCTCGTCAGAATTTTTTGTTTTGCCTTTTTTCCCATAAACTAGCGCAGTACGGTCGACCATACATTAAACTCGAATTCGGCCACAAACTATACGCGAAAAATAGTTTCGAATTGCCCACAAACTATAAGCGGCTTGGCTTCGTGAGTTTGATGACGATATCTCTTCTTCTAGGGGTTGCCGTGGTTTGCCGCTCACTTTAATTATTTAGGGGCTTCTTGTGAGTTTTGGTATGTTATTTCTCAAATTAGTTGTGCATGCGTAAAGGTTTTGGGGTCAGATTTTGTTTATAACCACAGTCAATTCTCTTGTTCCTAATGAAAAAGTGCAGGAGCAAGATTTCCGACTACCGGCCGGCCGCACAGCCTCAATGCTCAATTCTGGGCCGGATGACTATTTCTCTTTTGGGTCGGGTCGGCATGGGATTTCCGCCAAGAAAACGTCTAGTAATTGAACCCATGGATACGTAGTGATTGGAATATTTGGGCCCATAAAAACCTATGTACAAAGGCGATGACGATAGATTGCCAGCAAATTGGCCCGGAAACCTGATACACCGAAAGTTGGGCCAGACGGGATTTCTGACGTTTGTTGGGCCGTCTACCGATTTCCGCTCCCCGTAGAAGGCCAGATGGTCTTGTATAGTCGAATTCCGTGGCCCTGATATGTTGGGTTGGTTTGCTAGATGCTCTTGTCATGGCTATATATATTGCAAGGCCGAAGCATGTGGGCATCTGGGCCGGTCTCCTTCTTAACGGGACAAAACCTAGCTACTCTTCAAATCTGGGTGCGACCAACAAATCTTGAATCAACATGTTGTTGTTATGTCCCCAAAGTTAGCACATGGCAGGGCCATACATCCAAACGAAACGCGAGCGACCACACAACAAGAAACCCGTCTTCTCATCATCATATGGAGCTGCAGACAAACAGAAAACAACTCAATTCAATACATCATCAGCCACTGCCCATTGTCCATTGGGGACCAGGTTGGGATTGAAACAACACCAAGGGATGGAACAAGTTCTCCCGATCGTTAGCCGGTCGTTGTTTCACGAACAAACCAACCAAAATCCAAACCGACTCGCACTCGCAGATGACCACCAGCCCGGTAGTTAGTTAGTGGTCCTCCCATGCATCGTGTCCGTCGGCCTCGTCTTTTTTTTTAAGAAACACAATACACTTAGATGTGCACATTCATCTCTATGAACGCGCATACATATCTTATTATTATGAGCATCTCTAAAAACTAAGCCAGCATATTTTGAGATTGACGTAATCACTACAGACGTCTCATAGGTTGGCCGTCATTGAAAAAATATTACCCGTGAATATGAGCACTCGTGTTTAATCTAGAATTTAAACTTAAGGGTGAGTTTGATTCAGCATAGCGGCTAAATTTTTTGTCTCGTTTTTCGTTAGCACGTTTTTCGAACTACTAAACGATATGTTTTATACGAAAACTTTCTATATAAAATATAAAAGTTGTTTTAAAAAAGTCATGTAAATTTATAAGTAAAATTTTTAATAATTAATTATATAATAATCATGTTTCTTGTTTTGTATGCAGCTAATAATCTGGCTTACCCTCTGTTTAGAAGTCAGCTGGTGGGGCTCGTTTCTGGACTCCTTTCGTTAGACCACACACCATGTTTCTGGACCCCCTTTCCTACAGATCGATCGATTGTGCATGGCCTGGAGACTGGATTGGACGGCCCACCAGTCATCCGATCCTAGTGGGCCATGGGCTGTCGGTATCGATGCATCTCTGATTATTATTGCTCGTTGGTTATGCACCGGCATGTCGCAATCCAACTATCCAAGTGCTTCGGCTTCGTGTCGTGGATGAGGAACCGGACGAAGCACGGCACATGGGGAGCTGCTCGCTTGCCGCTTTCACCTTTTCAATGCCCTGCCATGCTCTCGTGGTCTTCTTTTCTCTCCTGACAATGCTTGGACAATCACACAAAAGATACAAAAGGGAAAAAAAACCCCATAATGCTACTTGTACTAACTGATATGAGGATGTCATGTAGGGGTGGAAATGTGGCTCGACTTGGCTCTGCTTGGTTAGTGAAACTAGCTAAAATCCAAGCCCTACTCAGCTCATCATTAGCTAGCTTGAGCGCGAATTTTATTAATGAAACACCTCTTCACATAAAATTTGTAATTGACAAAATTTCAAAATGTAAATTAAAGTTTGTAGATTCAATTGTTCATAAGCCACATTTAAAATAACAAGTTTACAAATGATAACTCCAATACGTTAAAAAACCTATATGAGTATGTAGTAGCCTAGACTTGCAAGCCAAAATAAATGCCTCGTAAGCTAATTCAAGCTCAGGTTGTTTCATAGATGAGCTAGGAATGAGGCTTAGGCTCGGTTCGTTTAGTTTTTGAGCTAAAGGGCTTGTTTGGTTTAAAGCCAATTCTTGTCCTAAATTTTAATAG
Source organism: Leersia perrieri (assembly GCA_000325765.3). Lineage (NCBI taxonomy): Eukaryota > Viridiplantae > Streptophyta > Magnoliopsida > Poales > Poaceae > Leersia > Leersia perrieri. The sequence continues at coordinate 14,461,285 of CM002477.1, forward strand.
TTCTTTGTGGGTGTTTAGTTTGATGCCAAATTTTGTCCACATTAGTTCAAATTATACTATAATAATTTGGTAGTACCAAAATATGTCAATATTTTAGCACTACCAATATTTTGGTAGACAAAAATTGACATCAAACCAAACTAAGCCAGACGAGCTCGAGCCAAGCTTGAGCCAAAGCTTGAGCTTTTGCCCACCCCTAACGTCATGTCAAATGTGTCTGCGTAGTTGTGCCGGGCTGAAATTGCTGCCTCTCAACGTGGGCTTCATGGTTTCAGTATACATGCCTTGTCGTTGCTTCCTTTGCTTTCATTTTTAATCCACTCTAGATGTCAAAATTAGTGACGTATCCAACAGTTGATCATATTATCATGTGATTCCGGATTGATTTTCAACCAGGCAGGACAAGGCCGACGTGCACATGACCCGTTATTACGTTAATCACGGGATATACATGTCACACATTCAGTCGGTCAGTCATCAGTCCCTGAAATCCGAACAGAGCACGTCGCAGCAGCCAGCATTATTGCATTATTCAGTCCGGCCGGCAACCCACTTGTTTTCCCTGACCATACCACTCTGCCTTTGCTAATTGCTGCTATACACTCGTGACAGGCGACCTTTGTACATACGGTGCAAATGGCAGCTCACATGTTCACTTGCTTCTTCTTGTAAGCAACTGCAACACACACATATATGCAAGTTCCTGTCATCCTCTTCATCGTCAAGTTGCAGATTCTCGCAGTCGATTTCTCCTTCACTTCCCATGTTCTCTGCAATTGATCAGCCTGACCTGCATGCATTTCAGGCTAGGCTACCTGTGTCAACTGTCAAATATTCCGTCTGCAGGATAACAAAGGATAATAATGTCATAATAGCTTAGCAGACAAGAAGCACAAACGATTACCTGAAAACCAGGCCCCAAACCTGCAGGTTTATTCTCTCATCATAACACTGAAACTCAAAACGAACAATGACGAGTTCAGTGCAGAATTCGCGCGAGTGGCGCACGGGTGTGGATCGATCGGCGAAAGCTCAGTGAATCGATGGCGGCAGCAAGGGCGGAGACCAGTGGGGTCCTGAAAATCTGCTGCGAATTGCGTGCCGAATAGCCAAAAAAACAACCGGACAATCTGAGCGAGCGATCGGCCGTTGGCTCGATCGGTCGAGTTGTCTTGCACCGGTGAGCAGCAGCCGTCGGCGTCCGGTCCAAATTGTTCTCGCCCTCGAGCACGCACATGCGCCGTCGCAGTCGAGTCTGTTACTTTGTCCATTTCTTCGGTTACGGGTACCGTCAGGTGAACGTGGGATTGGCGAAGGCATTTACTATTTTCTCTGTTTCAAATTGTTTATAGTTTTAGGTTTGTCCTAAATCAAAAAAAATATCTTTGCCCAATAATTTATTTATATATAGACTCGTATAAATTGATATCATAAGATTTATATTTTTGATATATCATGAGAAATATTTTCATAATATATACTACCTTCGTTCCATAAAATAAGACACACATGCTTTTTAAAATTCAACACTTCAAGTATTTAACCAATAATTAGTCTAATTTTATTTGATAAAAATGACATCATTTAAATGACATTTAAATCTACTTTTTCACATGACTATAATTTTATAATAAAAATATTATAATATATGAGATATTAAACGTTGAAATTAGTTTTGAAGACTGTACCAAGTTTGACCGCGCCTTATATTGGAACAAAGGGAGCAATTCACATCTTGTTAAATTGTAGGGAGTCTTAAAAAGTAATGATTGAAGATATGCTAGGACTTTACTCAAAATAAAAGTAAATTAAAACGGAGGTGGTAGTTATGTGCAGAGGAAAATTCGAGTGCTATGTGTGTGCACAAGAAATTCGAGTGAGCACTTTTGGGAACAGAACAAAAAATTGGATTGTTTTAAGATTACCGTGAGCTTCAGCGTTGTCAACAGTTAGTTCCAAACAAATTGTTTACCTTCACTGGTGTGAATGTGATGCAGAAAAAAGACAAGTTCTTTGCAGACAGCAGTTATTATGGAATGACCAATTATGTTTATCTGGCACGCATCCATAGCTGCAGCAAGAATCAAAATTCAAAAGCTCCATTTCTCGAACATCGATTCATCGTTGACAACTGATAATTAAAGAAGAGACAAGATCCTCAGCGTTCATCACGGTTAGTACCATTTATGACCTCAAGCGAGTCGTATGTTCGACGGGCGTGCAAGAGTCACGGGTAACCTTAATTGTAGTCAAGAGTCAGCGTTGCAAAGAGGGATGGTTTAACGCCAGTAATTCCGGCGAGAATCCAGTAGGACGGCAGGTAAATTTGAAGCCGGCGTTGTTGCCGAGCCTAGCTATAGCTCAGATGATAAAATTAAATTCAAGCTACTCATGACCATGATAACGATATGTTGGACTGACAGTACCAGAATGCTGGGGATTTGTATCATTTGCGTTCAATCAGCGCAGTAATCATCGTGATTGAGTCTACTCGGTTTGCTCCTAGTGCGATATTTTTCTTTCCGGAACACATTATAGACCCAAGTGTTCACATATATAGTACACATAGTTGCGGAGCTTAAATGTTTTTTTAAGGGGGACTAATATGTCAATGTGTTTTAAAGTAAAGACCATTATACAATTTTCTTGTGGACTAAATAATATAGAATTAAAGGACTTGAATGTAACTTTCCTAAACCTAGGGGAGATCAGGACCCTTTTGTTCTCCAAGAAGCTCCGCCCTTCATACACACGCATGCACCAAGGGTGCGTTCTTTTCTATCTACTTGGAATGGCTATTCCAAATTATATGTACGCTTTCTAAGCCGTCAAATGGTATACTAGTTTATAATAATTAATTATATACTAATGATTTTTCTCATTTTGCGTAAACAATATCCTTCCGTGGACATTTTTGAATGCGGCGACCCTCTGGTTTAACATATCTTGAGATTGACCTCATCGGAAAAGGTACATCGTCTAACACTAAAAAACAATTACCAATAAATAGGAGTATATGTGCCAACTGCAGGACTTGAACCCGAGTGAAAACCTACACAACGTTGAACATTAGTAGTATTGCCAAAATCATAGAAATAGTTAAGTATTGTTGTGTTTTGTTTTCTATTTTGTTCACTATGTTGAACTAGTGCCTTGCCTACCAGTGTTCTGAAAAATGGTATATTCCTAGTCAGCTTGAGATCCAACTGCACTTTTTCTTTACCTCCAGATCTGTTTGTGCTAAAGTAGTACTAATTCCCTGACTTCAATCCTAAATTTTAATCACCAACTGTCAGTATTACTGTTCACCATAAAACCTATCAATTGGTAATACTGACTAAAACTGACAGCTTGGTTTACAAACCATACAAAAAAACTTTGGTATGCCAATGGAATCTAAAGATACAAGCAGGGGCAATGTGTAGTTATCATATCACTCAGAAAATTCTTATACCAGCTTTTAACCTTCCATGGATTTCAGCGATGACTAATTCTAGTTTGGCTAGCTTGCTGGGAGCCTAAAGCCACCTGCCCACCTTAAGTTGGGAGTTAGCGTATTCTGCGGTATAGCTCTGCAGGAATCAGGATTCTCTGGCTTCTTAGGGAAGAAATCAGAGTGACTTCCTTAGATTTTCAGCCATCTGATTTGAAATGAACGAATGAGATCAATTGCTATAGTGCCGCGTGAACAGTACATAAGAACAGTAAATTTCACTGTATTGTGCTGTTTACTACTTTAGTGACTGCAAATACTGTTTTCTACCGGTTGGCACTATAGCACAGGACTCAAACCACTGCACGTCTCTAACTTTTTTGGGTGACCGTCGAGGATCCGGTTCCGCTCTGCAGGTATATATGAGGTGAAGCTTTTACCTCCTTTTCCCCCCAAAAAAAAGTTCCGCAGTATTAAAGTTTGATACCTTTTATTTTCAGGAATCTGCTCCTGATCTTTTTTTTTAGACCGAATCTGCTCCTGATCTGATATATCCATATTACACTGTACATTCCCAAATTTCATATGTATTTAAATACTACGGAAGAACATGGACATGCACTACTTAATCAGCCATAATGCACAGTTAAATCAGAGAATCTAGCAGAGAGCCACCAGGGAGCACATGATTAGGTAATTAACTTAAGCAATGTATATATAATTCTTGTAGCCTTGATTTGGTTACACACTGGTAGTACAGTGACAGTGGGCGGGAGAGCACATGCATTCTGTATCACAGTGCCCCTCCTCCATTTCCCACACATGATGCATCACTTCACTTAACACCGAATAGCATCTATCAAACCCAGACAGCACATGAGGCCTCGCCTAATAAAAACACCTCAATCCCACGCAATTTTGCAGTAGCAGAAGACATAATAAACTAATCAACAAGCCAATGATTCCGAGTTGCAATCGATCGGGTGATGATCAGTTAACTGAACTGGACGATGGAGCGGTAGTTGGAGTTTGGGGACCAGTTGGCCGGAATGACGTTGTTGGCAACGAGCGTCTTGCCGGAGTCACTGCGGATGCGGATGGAGAAGGGAGCCTGAAGACGGTGGTTGGAATCGAGCCTCCAGATTGAGCCCCATGACTCCCTCATTGGCGTCCACACTTGGGTGGGGCCACCGTATGCTGACCTGGACTCCATTAGGTCCACCTGGACCACGTCGCCGTCGAGGTCCTCGTACTCTACCAGCACGGCGAAGTACACTGGGTTCGACCCCTCCTCGACGTGGAAGTTTATCTTCAAACCCGGATAGTTGCATGGAACCCTGTAGCTTACAATAACATAGTTTAGTATAACCGACACTAATAAGATGGTACATTAAGATGTTGTGTAATATTGATATACTGACCTCCTGAACTGGATGTCAATGATGCCGGCATGACGGAGCTGGTCGTTCATGCCAGGCTTTGCCATGGCGCCGAAGGCAAAGCCGCTGAGGTCAAAATGGTACTTGGCGACGGGGTAGTAGTTCATGTCGGTGATGATCACCGTCTCCGGATTGCCGGAGCAGGCAGCGTTGTTGGTGCACTTTATCTGTAACAAAAAAGTAAACAAATGTCAACAAATGATTGCAACGTTAGGTGTGGCACGATGAAATTTGACTAGTTTACGCACCTGGTAGCATGAGCCACAGCCCTTGCCGTCATTGAACAATGGCTGGTTGCCACATGATGTCATGGACATGAATGGGTACTGGTTCACATTCTTGAACCCACACGCACCACCTGCATATCAATGCCAATGCCTCAATCAGAAATAGCCAAAAGCATAACGAAAAATGGTTTACATCTTCGGTCTCTGCGAGTAACACGTTAGCTTAGGATGCATATATTTACGCACCATTGTCGTCGGGGCCGGCGCCGGTTGGCGCGCCGTACCAAGTTGCCCTCGCCGGAAGCCAGCCGGAGCCATAGTTGGTGGCGGCGGAGGTGTTGTACTTGTCATGGTGCCCGGCGCAAGAGCCATACACCACAAGCATCGACAAAACAGCGACAAATGCAGCTACCTTGGTGCCCATTTTTGCTGCAATCCTAGCTCAAACCTTCAACTCAGAGAGAGCACAGTAGGCTAATTAAGCTAGAACTGGAACTAGTAGTGTAGTAGTACTTGTTTGGTTTGTGGTTTTGATGGCTGGAGAGGAGGGCCATTGCCTGGGTATTTATAGGCAGGCAAAACGCAATGAGAATAATGCAAATGTGGACGAGCAAACACACACACCGAATCGACGACGTGGCCACCGGCGTGGGTGGTAGAGCTAAGGTCACATGGCTAGGGAGAAAATCATGGACGAATGGAGGGTTCGGTTCACGAGTTGGTGCCATTATAAAATCGCAACTTTGGCAGTTATCCCATGTTATGATATTGTGGACGATACGTACCTGCCAAATGATCGAACGCATATTTTTTTTATAGGTTAGAGAGATGAATGATCGATCAGTTCAGATTCAGATCGATGAATGCACAGATCGGTTGATGATCGATCGGTCAGTGACGTTTCGGGGAACGGGAGATTCGTTTTGATGATCAGGCACCGGAAATAACCAGACAATCAGAGAGAGATCAATCAGCAGGGAGAGGTTGATTACATTATTACAGGGACAATAATCTGGGTATCATTTGAACCAATCATTGTATCATCAACGCTCTTAATTAGTTGATCATATCATTGTATCTCAACTGCGCGTAACTAACGCGTAGGGGGTGTGAAACCACACGCAGCTAGTGACCGTCCTAAATCAAGTCAGTTTATTGTTCATAAGACAAATTAGCAACTATAATATTCTACTGACATAGTCTGATATGATACATATGCACAGTTGCATACCCACCGTATTGTTGTCCTCTACAAAAAAATGTGATCTATATGGTGGTTATAATTAACTTACAGGTACCCTGCAAAAAGTGAATGGAAAGACATCACTAAGATTCAGGACACATGCCAAGGACGACTTTGTTAACTTCCCTCCGGTGTTCTGGATTAGTAAAGGAATGGTGTGAGGAACGTACAGGATGTACCGATATAATCATTGGATATCCACCATACGTATATCTCGAGATACGTGTTATGGCCTCGAGATACGTGCTATGGCGGTGGATCAGGTTCCATTGCCATCCCTACGGAGAAACACAGGAGGGGACGGGTTGGCAAATGGCTACATCACAACGCAGGGGCAACAAGGGAGGGAGAGGAGAGGGGGAGGATGGGGAGAGCTCCGATGCAGTCAAAGCACCTCATGCCTATGGATAGAAGCCGAGCTCTACATCATGGGAGCTAGAAACATGTGGAACATAGTGAAACTAAAAACTTAACAACACATCTTGGGATAACTGATACAAGGGTGTTACTAGGAAGGAAGTTGGGAGGGGAGAATTTTTCACTCTAGAAATGAAGGTAATGAATGGTTTTTACAACTACCAGTAAAAATTTAGAATTAGGGAAGTTATTTTGGATTGCCGAAGCAATAAAAACTAAAAAAATATTAGAGATTGTAGAAGATGCTTTAATCTGAGTTACAACCAAGGTTATCCATGCAACTTGATTGCTCCAACGTTCAAAGGAAACCCCATCATGGTTTAGTCTCATTTTGTATTGATGTTTAGAAACCCAATTTAAAAGGAAGGAGTACAAAGCATGACTCCGTACGAGCTTGAGCTCCAGTCAAAGCTATCCACAACGGGAGATTGACCGGAGAGGTCAAGAGCTTCGGAGTCCACCCGGGCCTCCAGAGTGGGTCCATAACTCCAGAGGCCATCCGAGGTCTTGGAGCCGCCCATGCCTGTGGAGGCCGCCCAAGGTTGCAGAGGCCGTTCAGAGATCCGGATGCCGTCTTAGCCTTCGGAGGCCCTTGATGGCTGCGAAGACCATCCGAAGGCCCAGAGGCCGTTCAAGGCTCTAAAGATGTTGGGCGTTAGGACTAATTGAATCGGTGCTTCGGGGGTCTAGAGAGTAGTGGGATGTCATATATGCACACTGTGCTCTACCTACCAACTCTGACATTGTGGTATGGGCTAGGCATTGCACACTATTACCTGGGAAGCATGCCTTTACCTAAGTAATAGCTAGAAGACTATGGGAAGCGCGTCTTTACCCGAGCAATAGCCGGAGACCTCGGGTGACGTCGCTGCCTCCTTAAAGGGCGTAACCATCCCTGTCACCTGGGAAAAGACTAAAATACCCCGAGCCTGGCCCGTCAGACAGCCTCTTGGGGCCCATCTATAAGCTAGGGTAGAGGTGCAATTTCCTTTTGTGTTTTTTTTGTGAGGACAATTTCCTTTTGTGTTCACTAGCATAAAACTATAAGCTCTGTCCACTGCGAGGCAGGAGATATTCAGAATACATTCTCAATACACTTGAAAACACTCGATTTTCAATCGAATACACTAGTTGGATTCTGTTCCAACATAGGCCTAGGGTCTTGGTTATATCTTCTATTGGGCATGTGGGACCGAAGAGTGTCCAATAAGAACCGATCAGTTAGGGATGCCTGCTCTTGATGTGGTGAGGGTGAGTTAGGTTGTACGTTTCATATATAAAGTTTCTTAGAACCGGTAATATAATTTGTGTACTACACACACCTTGCTAGCTCAATTAGTGAGATGTCGTAGATGTACATTTGACGCTCACACACCCGAGAGCGACCACTAACAGTTGTTTAAAGACATAAACATCAGTAATAGCTTGTTGGTATTATTAACTAAAATCTTTTATAAATATGTACTAATATTCGTGGATATCAGAAATTGAATTAGAGTTGTAGGCTCTTGCTTGTAATTATTTTTAACCTGTGTATTTGATACAAGTTCATTTCTTTCCCTCGTATCATCACTTTTTTGCCTTTTCTAATCAAAGAGTTGTCAAATTTATGGACAGAATTGACTGATGCAGAATGCAGACTGCGATTTTGTCTTTGTTTTATCATTCATGGATAATAAATTGAAGTCAACTTCGGTTAGAACATGCCCCATCATTTGCAAATTTACACCACGGAAAACTGCTCGTTCCAAGCAAGAACATGCACCGTTTTGCCGCTACATACCGTGCTGCTAGCTTACGGTACATATTATCTACACGCAAGACAGTGTAATGAACCTCGACCACACATGAAGTTTTGTTGCCCGTACGCCCGGGGCACCTCACGTGCAGCAGCCGTACAGTTCGCGAGCAACCATACTGCCGATCGCTCCATTTCGCGTGCCGATTTCAATTAAGTTTTCAAGTGAACTGAAAATGCAACTGAGCTTTTTCTTTTAATCAACAACTTGTACCCCTCGAAATCAGAAATTGAGAATGGTATTTACTTAATGAACATTTGGTCTGATAAGCAAACACACTGTATGCAGTTCAATTATAAACTTGGTTTTGGTTACAACATGAATACAATAGTCTGCCAATCTGGTATATATATGGCATATTGGCATTGGGGTCATTTGTCAATGTGGGCGGTTCAGAGCAAGCACATGGATACAGCGTGCCGTGCCCTCCTCCAATTTCCCTCACATCTCGCTGACACACACACAACTACAAATTAAAAACAAAAAACTTGCAATTTGCAATCACACGCCGAATAGTAGTACAGTACCAGTACCGATCGAATCAAAACCTCTTTCTCGACCGGCGACGATCGACGGCGTTAGATCACCAGAACTGGACGCGTGAGCCGTAGTTCGTGTTCGCCCTCCAGTTAGCCGGGATGACACGGTTAGCAATGACGGTCTGACCAGACTCACTAACCATTCTCAGAGAGAATGGTCCCTGAAGACGGTGGTTGGCATCGAGTCTCCAAATCGATCCCCATGACCGACGCATCGGAGTCCAAACCCTAGTCGGCTTGCCATCCGGACGTGACTCCATGATGTCAAGCTGCACCACCGTTCCGTCCTTGTTGGCGAACTCCACGAGAATCGCCATGTACACCGGGTTGGACCCATCCTCGACGTGGAAATTCACGTAGAGGCCACGGTGGTAGCATGGAACACGCTTGAACTGGATGTCGATGATGCCGGCGTGACGGAGCTGGTCGTTGAGACCGGGTTTTGCCAAGGAGCCAAAAGCCGTGCCGCTTAGGTCAAAGTGGTACCGTGCCACTGGATAATAGTTCATGTCGGTGATGATCACCGTCTGTGGCCTGCCGGAGCACGACGGGTTGTTGCTGCACTTTATCTGTGAGAATAATTAGAGGAGATTAGCTCATGTAGAAGGCTAGAAGCACGTACAAAGTCAACACAAGCGGGAGAACGTGTTATCCACGGATTTCAAGGCGGTTGACTAATCGAATTATGGTTGGTACCAACCACAAGTTAACATGGCGGGCAGTACGGTATGATTAACTAACTTGGTGGGCCGTAGCAACAAAACATGTACGGATATTTATTTAGCACATGCAAATAATATAGGTTGTAATTATAGTAGTATGAATTATGAACAGAAATTTCATCCCACTATGCTTTACATTTCTGTGTTTTGCACACAAATTTTAGTGTCATGTTTACTGAAAACCGTGTCGATAACCAAAACGTGAATACAAGCTATACCTGATAGCAGGCGCCGCAGCCTGCGCCGTCCAGAAACAGAGGTTGGTTGCCACAGGACGTCATGGACATGAAAGGGTACTGGTTGGTGTTCTTGAACCCACAAGCACCCCCTGCATATATATCCATCGAACATTGCCAAATATCAGCATGATTTCATTGAGATTAATTATACACATAATCTGTTCATTCAAATATACTCCCTCTCCCTCTGTGCTTTTTTATTTGTCGTCGGTTAGCAGCTCAAACCGAGAACAAATATTTAAAATCGGAGGGAGTATATGATTTACATGACACGCACCGTTGTCGTCAGGACCGGCGCCGTTGGGCTGGCCGTACCAGGTGGCCTTGGCATCGAGCCAATTGTTTGAGTAGACGACGCCGGCGGCGAAGCCGTACATTCCCAGCACGGAGAACACCATCACGGCGACCTTGGCAGAAACCCCAGCCATCTTGGAATTGTAACAACTCTCTCCTATGTACTCCTACGTACAAAACTTGTACTATTACCTTGTCTGCTTTGCAATTGTGTTTCGACAAGGGAGATTTGCTGGTGTATTTATAGGCAGAGATTAGGCTGCCGGCGGGGCAAAACTAAACTAATGAAACTGGCAAAAACGAGAATTAATGGATCGATCAGCAACTTGGCAACGATAAGTCGTTGCACCCGACGTGGTGCCGTGTGTGAGAGTAGTGAGAGAGATCGAGCTCGATCGGTCGTCGTCACAATGTCACATGGCGCCGGAGCGAATCGTGGAGGAATGGAATTGAAGTAAATTAAGCTACGGTTTACAAGACTTGTCCTATTGTCAAATCTCGCGTCTTGATTGGCGGTTATGGCATGTTGGGGAGGTACACTCTCGTACAGTACGTTCATTACCTGCCAATCATTACTATGTGCAAGTCAACTGTCGATTGCCAAAAGTCGGTCGGCTTTTGTAGCCGTCGGATCGACTCCAACAATTGTTTGGATTGTTGAGATGTGTCTTCTAATTCTCGATGGAGTTAGTGTTAGGCAGCGTGATACTCTCTTAGCTCCATTGACATTTTTTTGCTTTTGGTATCTACACCATATACTTTTTAGACCCCATTTTGAGATGCAGGGTTTTAAACATATGAATAGAAAAATGTGGTATTTTCCTACAAATACATATAAAAAACAGATTATTCTAAAAAAAAACCGAACAATACAAGAATGAACAATTTTACGGTCCTATACTACCTATTGATACCTCCTCAAGTAAAGGTATCAAAATTTACACTAAAATTTTTGTATCTCTCGTACTACTTATGGACAATAAAATGATCTACAAGAATAATTGGTTGTACATGTTGCATGAAAAACATAAGAATTAGATTAAATAGGAAGACTCAAAGAAAGTTTTTGAAGAATTCAAAACTCATACTAACTTCTTCTCCAAAATCTCTATACAATACACCATTCTAAAGAATTTTTCATAGAATTTGGAAAGCTCCAAACCTTTGATCAAAAAGATCAAACCATCCAAGCTGAAATTAACAATCATCGTATTTTACTGGACAAATCATGCTCTTCTAATTCTACTATTAGTAATTTAGTTTGTGATAAAAATGAGTAATTTCATTGTCCATCGGTACATGTACCATGTTTTCCTACATAAACATGGTCACTTTTAATATTCCATGCTCTCAGTAATTGATCGGAGGCACGGAAGTATATTGCAATACTATGTGAAGAAATCCTGATTCGACTTGGACTAAGCAGTGTCGTCGGATGTTTGTGCCCTCTCAAATGTTGGATGAAAATCTCGACCTGATTTTAGATGACAGTGGTGGAGAAGATGCGATTCCTTCTCGAAGACATTGATTTGGAGTACGTTTATAGCTTTTTGTATTCTTTTGTCAATTGTAATTTGAGATTTAATTGTTAAAAGACAACATGATATATTTATGTCTGTCTTAGGTTTTTTTCAGTTTCTTGGTTGTCTGTATTCTTAGTAGGTGCAGAGGCTGAATGTTGTTTTATTTATCAATGAAGGCTCACACTTTTACTTATCTTCCACGGCCAAATTTTGAATTTTCAACCTTAATTTTAAAGTTGATTTTGAGTTTTTTTGTCGTAATTTTTTAAAGCCTTATATTTTAAATCTTGAATATTACATATGTATAAATTATTTTTTATACTTCATACGTATGTCAACCGCTTGTTTAGAAAAAATGAAATGGTCACAACCAAACTTTTTCCCATTGTCTAAAAATACCCCATGTACATAGGTAGCCGAATTTACACTCCAATTTTGTAAGTGCATTTTAGTACCTATTTTAGACTTTATTTTTTAAAATAAATATAGGTATGGTCGCTCTGGATAAAAAGGAGGGAAATGTAGATAATTTCTACCAATTATAAAGATCATTGCTCTACATGTCATACAACACCACCGTGTATTCATCATTTTATTCCCTCCGATCCCATAGCTATTCTGATCGAACCACATATTTGTGATGCACTCTCTAATCATTGCATCATTGCATAGCAAATGTGTTTGTGTACCACTTATAGCACATGGCGTGGACAACCCAAAATCTTAAGAAGAAGAAGAAATGTATCGTTTCCATTGCAGAGACCCACTAACAGTGATCTGATTAATTAGGGACAGCTTCACCATATAGATACCAATGACGACCAGACGATATGCTAGATTTAGCTTCACATCTGATATTGATTACAATGAGGATAAGATTTAATAGGGGGCACCTGTCGTTAAGATGCATGGTGTAACTAGCGTTAATCATTTCTTTAAGCACACCAGCCAGTCAGAAATTGGTGTTCTTATTTTTACTCAACCGATGCATATAAAACATGTCATCTTAATTTCATATTGTGTGACTTTGGGGTTGGGTTAGGAAGTCACGGGCCGATGAGCTAGCTAGAAACCAAATTGCAGGTACATTTCCATCGCATTATTTCGTGAACACGCAAGAAAAGAAAAAGGACGTGACAATGTATCAGGGAGAGAAATAATATACAGTACAGGTAATCAAACACACAAATCGGATACTAATTACGTGGCTCCCTGACACACGGTCACAGTCCAGCAAGCCTTTTTCATAGTTGCATGCACGAATATATGGATGTTAACCTCGAGCATACCCGTGATCATTGGATTCAATCATTTTGTACAGGATATCTATTGTTTCAGGGCATATTCATTGCCTGCAACTAAGGATATGCGTGCAACCACGTTATACCGACCAAAATTCATTTTGGTCGTTGAAAAAAGAAATGATACCGTCCTGATAGAATATTGATATGTGCATATGTCTACTGGTCATGGTGTTATCCCATTAAAATTGTGAAATAGTGGCTGGATGCTTATATAACTGAAAAGTGAACGGAGAGCCCATCGACTGCTTCTAGGGGTTGAGGGCATGCAAAACACAGATGTACTGACTTCTGACGATGCAAAGAGACGACATAATTCAACTTATATTTAAAATGGAGTACTGATCACAGAGGTAAAGTATTTGGGGACATTTTCGTCTCTGCTTAAAACCTAAAAGAATAGGTGACGAATGGATTAAATAACATAAAGATAAAAACGAACTTAAAAAGATCTGTAAGAGAGACACATTTAATCCGGCCATAACATCCTTTTCAATCTAAACACAAGAATAATAAAGGATTTCACAAATCATGTAGTGAAATTGAGATTGCTCGCCCTTGAAAGAAAAATCGTGTGTAGGCAGCAGTGTCTACTACCTCCGTCTTAAAATACAATTACCTGAAGTTATGAATCTAGACATGTTTCTTCCAGGTTCATAGCTTCAGGTAGCTATATTTTTAGACGGAGGGAGTATCTACCATTGGTTGTATCTATTGGTGCATTCCCCCCCTCCCCTCCCCACCACCTTTTTTGAATGAGCCGTTCAGACCTTCCATTTCCATCAAATGACTTGGCTTCAACAGGCTCTTCCACCGTCCGGGCTCCCTTTCCTCGCTATGCTCCGCCGGCGCAGGCAACCCTGCTTCGCTTTGTAAAAATCATTCTACCATATGTAGTTTGAAAAATGTCCCTCACAATAATCCAAAAGCAGAAAAGAACAAAAATAAACCACAAACCTTACACTAGGAATTTTGGTACTTGCCAATACCTACCCAAGGACTATAAAATAACTCAATGGATTATCTCAGTGAGTTATAATCAGGTTTTTTTATTTCTGAAGCACATATTCATTCATTTTTTTCCATCAAATAGTTATGATTTCTTAAAATCAATATAGATTCATACATGTGTGCTATATCACCCAAAACCGTATGTGTTTAAATTCAACATGTACATATAAAGAGGATCAATAGGTCGAGTTTAAACTTATATGTTTTTAGAAGATCAGCCGGTGGTTACTTGGTTACAGTATGTGTGGAGACTGCGCCTAGCGCAGCTGGCCAGTATGTCGTCGTGCACCCGAGCCCACCCACTTTCAACACTCCGTCACCGTCGTGCTTGCATATATTCCTTCTCTGTCAATTCATAGAGGTCTTTCCTTCCTTTATCCAACTTTTTATCCATTAAAAAAGGATTACTGTATGTGCTCAATGCCTCAATCTAAGGTTAGACACATTTTGTGTTTGTGATCCAAGCGGTGTCACTCTCACATATTAATCTTGTTTTGAAACGTATGATTCTTTAGGTAACAAGAAAATGCATTCAATCAAGCACCAGGTAGAAGTAGTTACACCAAACAGAGTTGTCATAATCCAACTGAACTCAACTGCAAACAACGGCCTAAGATATCCCTACCATTTGGTCAAAAAAAAAAGATATCCCTACCAAAAATTTCACAAAAGTATCTCTTTGTAAGAAAGATAAAAGTACCCCAAGCACTGTAATTTTCACGGTCAACTTCAGTTTTATTAGCCCTTAAAGACAAAAACGTGAAGCCTATGAGTGTATATTTTTGGACCTAGACCGTCAACAATTTAGCACATGCATGCGAATCACTTAATTAAAATTACTTAACCCTGAGCAGGTCTGAGTTTCTGACAGGTTTAGTTTTGTAACCATTGACTTGCTTTCCCAAGGACGACGAAAAGGCCCCAAACTTATCAAAGGATGCCCTGCAGTCTGTAGTAAGTTCAGGCCATGAGATTGCATATGGATGGACACGATCAGACGACTTATAATCAATGCAGTTTTCTCCCTGCATTTGCATTTGCAGGATCCCATCTCCGTCCACTTCAGTTGCGGACGATGATGCAGATTGACACATGGAGCAAGTAGTGGGTGCACGTGATGTTGCCACCGTGAGTTCCCTGACACGTCAACTGGCATGCGTGACTTTTCTTTTATCCGCAAATGCAATTTTTGCATCATTTCCACCGATGATGGTACCCCTCACATGTCTACTTGGCACCTGCACGACTCTTCTTTCTTCCTCCTTCCGTGTTTGGGTTGCTCAAACATCTCGTCCACCGCCGTACGCAACGCATTTGTAGTCATCAACACATGAAAATTAGCCCCTAAATCCAGCACATGGATTGCATCACCGCGAACGGATGAGATGTCACGGCTGCTTACGCAGTCCAGCCAGGGTTTACTAATTCTGGTATGCCATCTATAACTCCAAAAATTCAGTCCAAAAAAAATTGAAGAGAAAAAATGGCCGAATTTGATTAAGTTTTGCTCAATCTGTAATTTTTTTCATTTTAAAGAAAAATAGTTTTGCATGGCATTAGGTCATAGGAGCCCCTAAAATTAACAGTTACTCCATCCGTCTTAAAGTAAACGAATGCCTTGCTTCTGAAATTAGCTATAAGTATGTGTGGAAACAAACTCGACACTTGAATCTCGCTAGTAGGTAGGATGGAAGCTCGCTTGTTGATGGAAACAAGTCAGCTCGAGATGACTCGAGAGCGCGACTACGAATAAACTTCCAGAAAAACTAGGAGAAATAACGGTGCAGTTTTAATGTATAGCAATGAATCAAAATCGAAGTTATCAATTCGAACAATTGCTCATAAGGGCATTCCTACCATGTGCGCAACCTATTTACAAGCTTAGAAGCCAGAGTGAGCTTTCTCCTTAGGCCAACCGCTCTACCACTGAGCTATCAAAGAAAAAGGGGGATTCTACCGAGTATGTATAAAATATTTAGGAGTGAAGTTAAAAAAATATATTAAATGGCAAGTGAACTAATTTCTTTAGGACAGTTAAGTTACTGCAGCCATTTACTAGGGCCTCCATTCAAATCATATCACACTTCCATATGAAGATTGGGTTTTTTTTGTGTGTGTGCGTGGGCGTGTGGTTTAGTGGATATTCAGATTATTACTACTTTAAACCATACAATTATTTGGTACTTTCATAAAAAGTTAGATTCATTTAGTTTGTTACCAAATGTCGGCGATGCCCATAAAATTTGGCAGAATTCCTAAAATCTCTTACCACAGAAATATAACAACATTTAGCAACGTGTCAAACTAAACATCACTTACACATTTTGACCTAACCATCATTTTGGCATTGCCAAATTCAGTTTTTTTTCTTTTTTAAGGTAATCAAATTTAGGGCCCCTTTGATTAAAAGAATTTAGATTTCTATGGATTATTTTCTATATGTGCCTTTGATTTGTAGGAAAAGTAAAGGAAAATTTTTAGAGGATTGCAATCATGTGTTTCACTTTCATAGGAATTTTAATACGAGGTCTAGCCTCTTTGTAACTTTCTTCCATTTTTCCCATGACTCTATCAAATAGTTGCTGTTACCCTTTCATGTGTTTTAAATTCCTGTAGGAATGGATAAGTGTACCATTTCAATTCCTATATTTTTTTTCTTTTTCTATGAATCAAAGGGGCCTTTAGCCGTTAGTTTTGTAATGTTTATTTTGACTAGTGAACAATCCCTTCAATATTCACCAGACAGGCCGGGCTGCTACGCTAATGGGCCGCCACACAACTCACCAAAGCTGCCAGCCCATTGCACAAGCCGACAACAACCTCGAATCCGCCCCGTGCCACCCGGCGCCGGCTCGTGGACGTGGTTGCACGCACTGCACCGGCCGTCGCGAGCGGTGGCCCCGAAGCTCACATGCGCAGAGGCGTCGGCATCCCACTTATCGCCCGCACATGCGCCCCAATCCATCTCATGCATGAAGTCTGTCCCTTTCCCCCGTTAACTGTTTCACACAAACGGCTAAATCAAAACAAATTCGGCGGTTTCCTTCCTCTGCTCCCCGCGAGAGAAAAAAAAAAAAAGCAAAAGCACCGGTGAACATCTTCTCTGCTTGATGACTTTTATCAAACAGCATCTAATCTAAACAGAGCGCACATCTTCTTTTTTCTGCACCGAGTGTAACAACGTCCATTTGAACCATTTTACTACCAGCAAGTTACCAACTAGCTAATCTTGGGAATTGTCTAACATGTGAACTTGAGTTGCGAGTATTAATCGCTGGTCTTTCATTTTTTTTTTTCGTTTGTTCAAGACAAATTGGTACTCCAATCAAAGCTTATAATCAGGTTCAGTCGCTGCCAATGAAAGTTTGACGCCAGTAATTACGGCGACAATCCAGTAGGTCCCTCGGTCGGTGAACTTTTGCGGCGCCGTTGACTGCTCTCATGTCTAGTTAACTAATGATTCATTTCATGATCACCATCTATCACGGTTATGGATTTTGTTACGAAAAGAAAATGAAAACTTTGGAGTGAAAAAGACTTGTATTGTCTTGTGGGATTAGTAGCATGTCCTTTGCGTTCAATGGAAGCACGAGTCGCTGCAATTAAGTACTCCAACTACGTGCTTTGGCCGTTGCAGGAAATTATGATGATATTCCTTTTCAGGATTTCCAAAATCCACCGGAAGAGTACTACGGCCACGAAAAAGAGAAGAAAAATCAAACTTTAAGGGACTTTCCATCAAGTATAGGTCATCAGATGCTGCAAATGTTCGTCCATTTTTCAATTTCTGAAAAGTGCAGCACCACACTCCAAGTCAGCTAGCCCCTTTCAGTTTTGTACTATATCAACTAACTTTTTCAATCTCCATGCCTTAATAATCTCAATCGGAAGTCTTTCCACCGGAGCAGGACGTTTGTTAGAAGGTCAGGATCGTATTCCCAGAGAGCATGAGTCAGCTTTGATCAAAATAGTTAAAAGGTGATAAAGTGAAGCGAACAGATACGACGGTTAGGACATGTACGATTGCATAAAAGATTAGATTTTGAAATCTTTACGCTTTTAGATTGAGAGACATATGTAATTAGAGATGAGATCTTTTATGGCGTGTGCATTTCAAAAACGGCAAAGATCCCCTCTAGTTGAGACATTTTACAGTGTTTGCGAGGTATTTGGGTTAATGCAATATGGACCGTTGATCACAAGAGGGGCAAGTAGGGAATAAAAAGTTATTATACATGGTAATTTGAATATATCCAACTGGATTCCATACAACAAGCTACATCATGGCCTTGAATTGATGTGGTGTACGTAGTGCTATTTTGCTATGCGCATCAAATAAGCAGAAAACAAATGTGAGAATGGATTGAGAAATGTAAGCAGAGAGATGATCGTACGTACTGAAGAATGCCACAAAGCAAATTGTATAATACTAGTATAATTTATGACATTTGTCTAGTTACAAGCACACTGTGACAGACAGTAATGGTACAGTGAGAGTGGGCGGGGACAGCACATGCAAACTCTGCCTCCTCCTTATCCCACTCTCTCCCAACCTCAAAAGACATCACCAAGCAATGACGTCTATATGACACCCAACAACCGACGTCTCACCTAATCAAACCCAAACTCCTGACGATCCACGTACATCCATGCAATCAACGATCCATACAACACAATACAATACAATACAATACGACCAATCTAATTAACCAACCAAGCAGAGATAAATCACCAAATGCTGCTGCAAAGCATAAATTGTTTTGTTGATCAATCAGCTGCTGTACTGGACGAATGAGCGGTAGACGGCAGTTGGGGTCCAATTCGCCGGAATGACCTGATTGGCGACGAGCTGCTTGCCGGATTCGTTGGTGATGCGAAGGGAGAAGGGAGCCTGAAGCCTGTGGTTGGAGTCCAGCCTCCAGATTGATCCCCAAGACTCCCTCATCGGCGTCCAAGACTGTGAATTTGCCTCCATCAAATCAACCTGCACCGTGTCGCCGTCGCCGTCTTCGTATTCGACAAGCACCGCGAAGTACACCGGGTTGGAGCCCTCCTCCACGTGGAATGTCACCTTCAGTCCAGGGAAGTTGCAAGGCACCCTGCACATGAAATGATCGATTAATCCCCAACAATCCATGTGTACATTCTCTTGTAGGTGATTATGCAGCGGGGAGTAGGTGACAAGAAGAGGCGACAAATTGTAAAGCGGCTGCTGGATTTGTGTACTTAAACTAAAGAGTGGTGTTTGTGAGGGCAGAATCTGGTTGTTGGGTCCCCCAGATATGTAGAAGGCATGTCTCTGTCAGTTTTGAGCAGAAAAGTACGAGGGCTCCACGACAGCATGCACAAGGTAGTAGAAGTAGCAACTAGCTAGACATGATGATGATTCTGTTAAAGTGTTAATTTTACCTCTTGAACTCGATGTCGATGATGCCGGCGTGACGGAGCTGGTCGTTCATGCCGGGCTTGGCCATGGCGCCGAACGCCGTGCCACTCAGGTCAAAATGGTATTTGGAGACCGGGTAGTAGTTCATGTCGGTGATGATCACCGTCTCTGGGTTGCCGGAGCAGGCAGCGTTGTTGGTGCATCTTATCTGAAAAAGAAAACGCAACCAACCATCAAACAAACAGTCAACACATGTACAGTACTCTGATTGCCTACGCTTCATCAGTCACTGAAATTAGTTAATCAACCTGGTAGCATGAGCCACAGCCCTTGCCATCCTTGAACAGTGGCTCGTTGCCGCAGGAGGTCATCGACGAGAACGGGTACTGGTTCACGTTCTTGAATCCACAAGCACCACCTACATGAAAACACACACGTTCACAATCAATTTAATTACACAAATGTTCATACATAATCGATTGATCACCCGAATTAAGAGACACGAATGTATATATATATATTTAGTTTACCATCGTCGTCAGGGCCGGCGCCGGTGGGAGCTCCATACCAGGTGGCCCTAGCAGCTTCCCAATTGGGATCAGCAGTGAATTCAGTTTGGTTAAAGCTCATCGGCCTCGCGCCGGAGACGAAGGTGGCAGCAAGGAGGGAGAAGAGTGCAACAAGTGCAGCCTTAGAGGCCATGGAAAAAGCCATCATTCTGATCGATCGATCGATCACTAGCTGCTACCACTTCAACTACTACTTCTCTTGCTATCTAGCTAGCTAGAAGTAGTAGTATTCAGGTTGGATTGTGAGCTTTGTTTTGGTGGTCGGAGAGGTGCAGAATGGCGCCGTATTTATAGGCCGGGATGAAAGAGAAACTACCGATCATATCAACATCAACGGTCGTTGCACCCGACGTGCTTTGGTTAGAGGGGGTCACATGGCTAACCGGAGCAAATCATGCAAACGGAATGGAGATGCATTCACGAGTGCACTATTAAAGAAAGGGATTTCTTTTTTGTGTGCAACTGAACACCATTATAAAATTGGGATCACGTCTTGGCAGTTATCTCAGGTTAGTTATGGATAGTATTCATACCTGCTAGTATCTCTGCTCACTGGTTTATAAATTTCAGAAATGCATACACACTGCTCTGTCTGGTAGACTTGTACAGTGGTACTACTAGTCAGTTCCTACTCCTGATTACAGTAATACTTGGCAGGTCTTGCAATCAAAACATGGGGGATTAGTACGTGAATTATTGGAGCCAATCATGTGTAATGATCCTCTTAGGCATATTTGTACGCGCAATTAATTACCAAATCCTTTATTCTGAACTCTGATACAGTGACACCCACTGCAATTATCTGAGCTCTATAGGTAGCAGGAAATTGCTCTGCAGACTGCAGGGGGATTCAGCATGATCCGCTTATGTTTTTCTGTTGAATCAATAGTACGTACGATTCCACATTGATAGATAGGTGGTACAATGATATGTGCAATTGTGCATGCTGCCGACTGCCGTGCTGTGGTGTTCATTAAAAACTAGGATACGCAGCGTAGTGGTTGCAACATGCCAACATGCGCTGCAAAGTGAATGGAGGAGAAGCCGCCCTAAGTTTTAGGACACACGAATCACAACAGAATTGGTTTTTTTAGAGAGACAGAGATGCGATTGCCTTTCCTCCCAGTTCTTTATCCCCCCTGATTAGAAAACATGAGTTTAGTTATTGATCTGTTCAACTTATAAAATCGAAGGAACTGGTGGATTTTTTTGCTGTTACAAACAGATTCGGAGAACTAATTAAGCACCAGACTAGCCGTTGCATGCTTTGCATCTCATATCACCAACCAGATCAAAGCGTTTGCAAAGTCGTTTGCAAAGTAAGTTAATTTTTTTTACTGTCTGTAAACACTCCGATCAAATTATACTGAATCAATTGTGTGGATTTTTTTTTTTGCTAAGAAATTGTGCTCAGAAAAAAAAATACAGGGCATAGTTTTCTTTTTTGAAATTAATACATGACATAGTTGGGTACTGGACTACTGGAGAAGTGTGCTGAAACAAAATTTCCGTTTCAAACTATGTGAGCAATGTGTTCCTGGGCTCCATGTTTGCCCCGCATGATGGGCTGAGACCAAACTTACGTTAGTATTTGGGCTGGACTCCCTGAAAATAATATAATTGGGCTGACCTAGACCTAACTTTGTGCTGAAATTTTCAGAGCAACCAAGCCCAAGAGAAAACCTGGTTTCAGCCTGGAACAATATAGGCAAGCAGCCACCCGTTGGTTTTTGTTGGCTAGCGCGTGTCCGCAGAATAGTAGCACTGTTGCAAAACACTGTAGGTATGCACAGTATGCTAATACTCGCCACGCACCTAAGAAGCCTTAATCACTTGTTGTATTCCCAACTACTAGTACAGAAGATCATCCACAAATGGCCAGCAAACAGTCCGAGATTATGCAGCCAGATCATGCAGATAGTAGTAGTAGCAGCAGCACATAAATCATAATGGCTCAATTTGTTAGAGTAGAACGGATAGATAGGGACATGTCCTCCGTTCGTGCCTTAGTTGGATCTCTGCTGTCAGGTGACCTGAATTACTGGCTGCAACGGCAAGACAAGACCGAAATAGAGTAGATTGTTAACATAACATTGAATAAAAGCCAAAACTTGAAGAGTATTTGCTCGGGTATCGTAGGTGACATGGTATCCGAGTCGTAGAGTATACCCCAGATAGACTAGAGAGGCAGGCAGAGCACAAGTCAAGAAAGGGTCCCGTCCCGGGGCACAATGATTTCACATGGCGCCGCGTTGCTGCTGTGATCCAGCAACAACCACCACCACCTCCACGTTGCTGCTGTTGTTAACGTCGCCCGCCGCGAGAAGAGAGGAGAGGAGGAAAACCACATGCGCATGTGACTCCACGCGACGCTAGCCAGCGACTCGTCGTCTCCGACGAGATCGAGAGAGAGATGTCGCCGCTGCCGCCGCCGCGCGTCGCGTTCGCATTTGCACCGTCTAGGTAGGAGCACAAGTGAAGAAGAAGAAGATTCCGTTCATCCCCCAATGCCGTATATGTACTACCATTAACTATAGAGAAAATTAGAATCATGTCATTACTATTTCTTAAAATTGAAGATACGTCATTCTGACTCACATGTTATTGACTTATGGGTGTTCTACATGTCATTGACTAACGGATGGCATATCCTTAACTTTAAAAAATTACAATAGCATGTATCGTCTATAATTATACCGAGCGGATAATGTTATCCCCACTGTACTACCGTAGTAGTATTATCTCGTTCAGACATGAGAGATTATGAACTGGTACTACGGTGTCAGAGGCCACGATTTTGTTACTACTACTGCTATTTTGTTTGGTACTACTAATCGTTGGAGACTCGGTTAATCTACTGCTGATGGAGGTCAATACTCTGTGCACATGTGCCAAGTGTATAAAACGCCAAAGACGTTTTCATCCGAGATGCGTGCCGTACGGCGACACGTACACGCCGGTGGAGAGGGTCACTGTCCAAATCACCGCCGGCTGGCTGTGCTGCACCGGCCACCGACGGCAAAATTTATTCGATTTTCGTCCGAATTCAAGCACCTACCGGGCCATTCATAAATGCAGCAGCATGGCATCGGCGTGCATCGTCACAATGGTCCCACCACGAACGCGATGCCGTAACTTTTGCTGGTTTTTTTACTGTTACTTACTGCATGGGGTAGTTTATGGTGGGCCCGGGTAAAAGCCTGAAAAGATGTGGGCCATGGGGTAGCGTGCGTTGAGACAGTTTTTCTCGTTAGAGTGGGAACAGAATAAAGGCCCCCAAACCACGGAGGCGCCTCTCCCAATGCAGAGGCAAAAAAGGCCCGTTTGTGGTGGGCCGATCTCCATCTCCCGTTTTTTCTTTTCTCAGTTTCAGCCGTCCGATTGAACCATCTGTATCAATCTGAGCCGTCCGATTTGTTCATGAAGCTGAATTGTTCTGTCGCTGCCATGTGGGCCATATGGGCTTTGGACCTACAGGCCTAGGGATTACCCGTTAAAGAAACCTCGTCGGCCATATGCTCTCACGTTGCTGCAGGCAGAAGCACCTTGATTTACGCCCAACTGCCGCATGAATTTGGGGCCCAAGAGAGGGATTCTTGCAATGAGCCCCAATTTACGGCAACCATCACTGCACTGCCCCTTTGGAACTTGCCCTTTCGTTCGATTAACTAATCGTTGATACTATTGTGTTCCCCTTTCGTTAGGCCACATAATTGGGGATGTTTGTGTAAAGCTCAAGGAAGGGGATTATGGCACAAACCATGCATTCCTCTCATTTGGTCAGCTCTGTTCAAACTCCGTGGCGTCCATGGCAAAACATCTGTGTTGCTTCTGCAATTTGTCATCGTCTTCTATTCTACCCCTGTTCCTGATTTCCTGGAGAGAAAAGAAAAGAACAAGAGGACACTGTTGAGACTTAGCATTGTCATCTCCATTTGGATCGACCTGCTCTGCAATTGTCCAGTAGTAGTGAAAAAGAGTTGGCCAAGCTAGCAGAGTCATGGGCTTAAATTTCTCTCATGGAAGCTCACGACTACATACTCGTAGGATCACAGCAATGTCGTCGTGTTCCTCTCGAGAAACGGGGAGTGAGTGAGCAAGCAAGACTGCTACTACTGCAAAAGCTAGAGACAAAAACTAAAAACGGACTCGTGCTACGCCAACTTTTGTAGCGTATCGCGGCATTAACAATGTTCGGTTGCAGCCAACGCCTACCAAATGTGGCTTGCAGCGGCAACCACCACCTCCTTCCATCATCGAAAGCTGGTGGATTTGTAGCGAGTGATACTGCTGTATTTCGCGTGCGAAACCGATGAAAAGATTACGGGCAGGTTAACTGAAAGCAGCACGAGTTGTAGCTAAACTTTGGCCATGTACAGAGAGGATCCTTGTTCATTTCATGCAGTCAGTGCGTAGCCGCAGGTGCAGGTTTAAAGTGGACACAACTTGTGTTTATGTTTGTGTGTGTATGTCCAGTTGTTTATTATTGCACATCTGCCTGCTGGCTAGCTGTTTGCTGCTTTACTGAAACTCTGAAAGTGACATGTAAGGCTGAGAGAGTGGCTAGGCTCGTCTCGTTACTGTTCATACGTAGAAAAAAGCGGTTGATCGATTTGACAAAATCGGCCTACTACCGCTAGAACGCACTAGCAGAGCAGATTAGCAGATTTCGATCCGTTCGTCGAGTTGGCATGTGAATTGTCACATGCATTTGCAACTCTCTCTCGCTGCATCAGCATCATCACATTCATCACCCATGTTAAAACACCAGCCGTCCGGCCGCTTTCGATGATGAACTGAACTTATCCGGCAATGCATCCGTCAGGCTCTAATCTCTTCCATGTGCGTCTCACACTGAACTTTTTGTTTTCTGTTCGTCACTCACCTGGTTGTAATCATGTCCATGTAGAATCTTCAGTAGCAGCAGCACTGCAGTAGTATTAGTACTCACTGTTAGTAATGAATGAATTACCGGTGCCATCAGATAGTAGTTGTGTGTGTGCCGTATGGGTACCAAGATTACTGTTGGGCATGCCTGCCTCGTTGTGGTAATGATCAAGGCAGCTAATCTGAGGTGCAATGCGTGTAATTTACAGGAGACACAACGGATTAAAAAGGTGTACCAGTGAAGTACTACCACTGCCCATCTTTGAGAGGAGTACGGATATGTACTTTAGCTGTTAATAGTTTACTCGAAATTCCTGGCTGATCTGCCTGCATCGACACGGTTTTACTAGCTTTGCTCTGCATATGATTGTTTTGTCACCGACCAAACCAAACCCAATTATTCTCTTCTCTGCAACTCTGAAGCATCATCCCAATTTCGGACACAGAGCATCGTGTACAAGTATACGTACGAAGCGAAACGAACGATTGAGAAAGAGCGGTGCCAACTAGCTGGTGAGTGTCTGCCTGGTCGATTGATCGATCATCGATCGTTCCAGCCAGCTGATGAGAATTGTTTGTTTTGCTTTTTGCATTTTGATTTTGCAATGAAGGTTTTCAGTGTACGGCCGTATCGATCGTGAGTGGCTTACCAGACGAAGTGTATGAATGAATTAAGAGGAGAAAGAAAAAGGGTAGGAGAAAGCGACTTGACACTAGGATTGTTATAACGAGTCAGCCAACTAGTAATAGGCATTGTGAGATGTGTGTGATGGACCAGACCGGATCATCAATCGTGTATAGCAACTGAAAGAAACTTATGAGCAATGCTAGCTATGTGTGCCGTGCGTGCGTCGTTGAAGCGTTGGCTTCTCTTGATCTGCGTGCCGTTGAAGCATCGCCATTGACACATGCCGGCTTGCCGGCTCAGATATGGTTCATCATCGAGCAAGCATCAGCCGTCTGATCACAGGTCTGCGGCTGGGATTCATCTAAGCTACACAGTACTACGAGACAATGTTTATACTGTTGCTACGATGATACGATCACTCTGACGTTAGCTGATACTGTCTACAGTTACAGTATTGGACTGTACAATGCCGTTTTTTTCTTACATTACTGACAGGGCGGCTTAATTCGCCGGCATGTAACGATAGAGAAATTGCGGGTGGTTACGGGAAGGCATGTGGGATGATCTGGAAATTATGGACAAATGGAGTCAAAAGTAGTAGCAATTTGTGTACTCTTTGTGCAGGAGCATTATCCCTTGTGGTTTTCTTTCATGCACATCTGTCACATCGTTTTTGTGCAAACTTAGTGTCAGCTAGCGAATAATGCCAGGCGCTAAAGATGAATGTAACGGCAATGTACAGCTAGGTTAGTATAGCTATAGCCCATTCATCAATAATGAAAAGGAAAGGGATTAAGTACGTGCACTATTGTAAAGATAGTAGGTGCCCCGGTGTCTGAAATGATCCCAAGTCTGAAACCGGTTCAGGTTAGTTTGGAACCAGATGCACTCTGGTCTACTGCAAGGAAACCTCCCCTAACTGTCATGTATACTCACGAAAGGGATCGCAATTTTTCAGGTTTTAGTGATCGATATTGTAGTTAGCGAGGTTCTAATCTTCACTGTGTGTACTACTAATTGCCATGCCACCTTTTCTAATTGGATATAGATACTGAAAGTTTCGAATTATACTTACTTTGTAGGTTCAAAGAAGCATCAAATTCAGCTGCACGAAGCAACATATAACTGTCAGTTGCAGATGTGAAAGCACTGGGTGTCCTGATCCGTTGATCCTCTGTTGACAGTAAGTACTATCCGAGCAAAAAATCCAAAATCAAAAAAGGCTGAAGCACGAACAGAGATCCATTTGTCCACACATCCATTTCTGAATACATGTCAACTATGGTAGGCACCAAAACAACATGAAACGGGCACGAGAAGAGGATGAGGACGAGCCCAGCAATCAGTTGTTAATTAATTTATCCCGGAGAAGGCATGCAGTAACAATTAATCAGATCCAACAATTTTGTACCAGTATCATGCATGATTCATGGCACATTGGCAAGGAGCCAGAACCTTTTTCAGTTCTTCTCACGGCACGCACATGCCGACATTTCCAAACACGCAGCACAAGCAGCAACTTCTGTTCTGTTCTGCATTACTCTCGTCTGGTCCGACTTGGACGACGATGATCCATGAAGAGCTAAACCTCCATGTCAGTCAGTGAGTCACCTAGCAAGAAAAAGAGATTAGCTGAGCTGAGGACAGGCTATCTATCTACCAGCCCCAACTATCATCTGCCAACTTTTAATACGCGCTGCCGTAGCAACGAGCAAGGAGAAAGAAGGCTGCATGTCACCGTGCCAGGCCATGTGCCAACCCCCAACATGGCACGTTCTCCCCTCCGGTTCACACATTTCTCTCTCTTGCACACACACACATTTCTCTCTCTTGTACACACGACTTCTCACTAGGGAGAAGAGTAATGTGTTCACTAGTGTACTCTCCTCGCTTATAAATACCACTTGCGCACTACGGCCACCCCAAACCAACACCACTCGCTCACTTTCCTCACTTCACTTCCCTTTTCTCTTCAGCACAGCATTTTGTTCGGAGAAGTGAGAGGAGAGGGGGAAAAGTGGCAATGGGCTCGCTGTCTTGGCTCGCCGCGGCGGCGGTGTTCGCGTCGCTGCTCGCCGTCGGCCACTGCGCCGCGGCCGGCGGCGTCGCCGACTTCAACGCCACCGACGCCGACTTCGCCGGCGGCGTGGGGCTCAACTCCAGTGACGCCGCTGTCTACTGGGGCCCGTGGACCCCGGCCCGTGCCACCTGGTACGGCCAGCCCAACGGCGCCGGCCCAGACGACAACGGTAAGAATTCTTTTTTTTTCCCCTTTGTTTCTTTTTATTCTTCTTCTCCGGCGATCTGTGCTTGTTGTTTTACGGCAATGTAGCTCATGTGAAATGTTGATGTGTGATGATAGGTGGCGCTTGTGGATTCAAGCACACGAACCAGTACCCGTTCATGTCGATGGGGTCATGCGGCAACCAGCCATTGTTCAAGGACGGCAAGGGATGCGGCTCTTGCTACAAGGTCAGTAAACAAATGTTACAAATCAACACCTATAAACAAAGAAAACCAAAAAAGAAAACGCATGGACTGTCAAAGCATGCCGTTGCTGCTGCAGTCTTCTTGACCATCGGTCTGCACACGGGACCCACCGGCATGTGCGTGCGTGGGCCCCACCACCGTTTTCCCCTTTATTTTTCGGTGGCAGCAGTGATTGGCGCGCCAAAATGCATTCATTGCTTTTTTTTTTCCATTGATCTCCTCCCATTCTCCTGGTTCCTGACGAAGTTTTTTTTCTTGTGTGATTTTACATTATTGTTACAGATCAGATGCAAGAAGGACCCGTCTTGCTCGGGCAGGTCAGAGACGGTGATCATCACGGACATGAACTACTACCCCGTCGCACCATTCCATTTCGACCTTAGTGGCACGGCGTTCGGCAAGCTCGCCAAGCCTGGCCTCAACGACAAGCTTCGCCACTCCGGCATCATCGACATCGAGTTCACCAGGTCAGTGAAAAATTCTTTAAAACACACGCCAAATCACACCAACAACAACCACATTGTGTATGCAGTAGTATTCTAGTACTGTATTAGTACAAGTGTACAACGATTGCAGTGCGATTTCCCTTCAAATCTTCCGTTGAAATCTGTCACAACTATACTGAATTTGTTACTGGTAGGAGTAGTAGCAGGGGTGAGGATTAAAGTTGAGTGTGGAGTGGAGTAGTGGATCCACCCAACTGCCAACTTTAGTGCTATCCGGACACACACCACACGCTCTCTATGGTCTCTGCCGCACATGCATGTGCTGCAGATGCATGGCAACAACTTTATTAGGATTAGGACTTTTTTTTTTGGGAGTACAGTACACATTTCTTCTGCCAGACTGCAACATCTCAACATGCTCGGTTTTGGCTACTAGCAGCAGTAGGGCACCCCTTTTGCAGCCCCCAACGTATACGCCACCGTCCACTCGATCAGGAGCCAAAAAAAAAGAAACTTTTTTACTCCATGGATCCCATATGATAAAAAAAATTGTTAAGATTATTGTACACACAACAATAAGCAGCAGGCAGCATATGACAAGATTAGCAGCGAGTAGTTTTCACTTATCCTTGTACTCAAATATTAATCAATTAAACTAACCAGCACTATTAGAATTGATTCTGATCTCACACATTGATTCTTGTAACATTCAGGGTGCCATGTGAGTTCCCGGGACTCAAGATCGGGTTCCACGTGGAGGAATTCTCGAACCCAGTGTACTTCGCCGTGCTGGTGGAGTACGAGGACGGCGACGGCGATGTGGTCCAGGTTGATCTCATGGAGTCCAAGACGGCCCATGGGCCGCCGACGGGGAGATGGACGCCGATGAGGGAGTCATGGGGATCAATTTGGAGGCTTGACACAAACCACAGGCTTCAGGCTCCTTTCTCCATCCGCATTCGCAACGAATCCGGCAAGACGCTCGTCGCCAACAATGTGATTCCGGCGAACTGGAGGCCCAACACTTTCTACCGCTCATTCGTCCAGTACAGCTGAACCGCCGACGATCACCGGCGGCGATGGTCGTCGCCGGTGATGCTGCTAGTAATACTATTACTGCTATGATGGTTATGGCTAGTAGTTGCTGTAATTGAGTTGTACCGGAGGTTGGGTTTGGGTTTGGTTGTGATTTGGAGAAACTGGCTGGGTGATCAGCAGAAAAAGCTGTGTGGGAAATGGAGGAGGCAGGCGTACAAGGTTACGCTCTCCCGCCCACTTCCGCTTTATAATTTATCATTTTCTAAATGGTGGTGATATGATCATTAATCAAAAGTATATTGCTACTTAAGTATTCCTATATGAGCTGCTATGATCTGTATCCTCTCTGTTGCGTGTCTCTGCCATTGTTCCATCTCAAATCTCAAATTTAGAGCATCTCTGTGATGAGAGGAAAAGCATACCGGTGCCTGAAGTGAAAGTATCCAAAGTGCAGAAAAGCAGAACTAAAAATTTGAATTCATACCGTGTGGGTACCCTTCCTTCCCAAATCTTCCATTTCGCGCGCTTCGTATTCTGATAGTACTATCCAGTTCCCGCGCGCGGTAAAATTCCAAACCGTATAGGAGTACTGTATACTTCGTACCGATTTATTCCAGCCTCTGCCTTTCTGCGATTCCGTTCGTTAGTTACTGACATGATTTGGTTGCCGGTAAAGTGGTAAAGCACGCGGTCAGATTATCCACTCTCCCATGTTGTAGTATTGACCATTGAGCCGTTCTATAAAGCTCCTGACAAAGGAGTGGCATTTCATTTCTTTTTTATCCTATCAGCATTGGTTCTGCTACTTCTATTATTTGACCTTTACTTCAATTTCGCCAATTTCATGCCTATACTACGAGTACTAGTACTGTAGAGTAGTAAACTTTATTGTTTTCAAATCAAGAAATGTTTTTTTGGCGCTAGTAGCTCCGGGGAGTCCGGTCAAACAGAAGACAGTCCAACTGAAACTCTCTGCAGGGTAACAATACACCAGCTTACAGCCAAACCATCCCATCTTTGCAGCTCATGCTTCAGAGTTATTGCGGCTGCCTCTCGATCCAGATCTCATCTCATCTCCGACGCCGACGCCGGCATCTTATCCTACTACTCCTACATGAACATGACACAGTGATTGTGGAACATGCATTGCAATCATGAACACGCACAGCACAACTGAGCTCCACGCGTGGATGCATCTATTGATTCCTACACACAGCGTGATCGAGTGAATGAATGTGCGTCCCCAGCGTGAGCTAGTGAATGAATGTGCGTGTGCTTGTTCATTGATGAAGATCGATCGAATTGGATGGAGCAAGGCAGCATGCCATGCGCCAGCATCCAATAAATTAAACTGTAGTGTCATTCCTTAACCCTATCAGGTCAGTGACAATGACACGTGACTTCGACTACAGAGGATCCTAATTCCACTCCACTCAACACTATCATTTCCTCTAACTTTTAAATCATCGTTACTCTGTCGTTAACATATGAACCCGATAAACCCTAACCCCGTATATGATATGGATAGCTCGTGTATTTGGATGGATGGCCGACACGGTGACAACTGTAGTGTCGTTCCTTTATCCTATTAGGTCAGTGACGATGATACATGACTTTGATCACAAAGGATCCTAATTCCACTTCTTAACCCTATCACTTCTAACTTTACAGTCATGTGACTCTATCATTAACATCTGGACCCGATAAACCCTAACTCCATGTATTATGGGTAGCTCATGTATTTGGGATGGATGGCCGACACGGTGACATTCGCCGGCGCCTTTCTTTTGCCCTTTTCTTTTCCCATTTGGAGTACATCTCCGAGGATCGAGCTGTTTCCCCGCGGTCCGCGGCATGTGCGCCTACACGGATAGATTATCACTAGATGGATGGCCCCCAACGAAGCAGAGTCAAAAGCCTAACCTGTACTAGTACCACTCTCCCCGTCGATCTGTACGGCATCTTGTCCTCCCTTTTCTTTTCCCGTTATTTTGTCCATGCGTCGGTGCTGAATCATGTTGCCCTCTGCACCTGTGCTCATGTTCTGTTCGATTCTCTCCAGTTTTATGAAGCTTTTAAGGTGAGTGCGCCACACTGTTGATATCAGTGTCCAAGTCCAGCTCCAGCTCAAGTGTGTGTAGCTAACTAGATACTCCTACCTTCGAGTGTAGACGAATGGACCAGCAACTTCGGTTGAGTTGCAAAGGGAGAAATCATCACTTTCTTGGCCGATTTGTGTTGGAGCACTGAGAGGGGAAAAAATATCTCTGTGAATATACTTGTGCACTTGTGGAGGAGAAGGATGGAGATGTGGATTTTTTTTTGGGCTGGGAGTAAAAAAGATCTGAGGATAAATGAATGGTTGACATGGTAAGCTGCCGAATGATTGGTGAGCTGAGCTGAGGTTGAGGTCCAGTGAGTGAGTGAGTATATTGATTTGCCGGCAGACAGGAACAGCGGAGAAGAAAGTCAAGACAGGATGATGACACCCCACAGGTCCAGATCAAACCGCAATTGTACTCCAGAAAACACAACTAGCTGTATGTACATTACGAAGACATCATACAATATACAGTTAAAGTATACACGAAGCTACAGTTGTAATAATATCAGAATCCGATGAAAATGTGGGGGGTAAGAGATCACCGAGTCTGAAGGCACTACTTGTATGTACGTCGTTAAGTACCATGTCACGATCACTGTCTGGAGTTGCTTGGCTGGTCCTGCTGCTGGTTGAGCTTCTGGTACATTGCCATCATCCGGTTGTACGCCTCCATGCTGTTCGGTGGTTGCTGCAGCCATCCATTTGCACCAAACAAATTCAATTCATCAAACTCCAATTGGATTCATCAAATATTTACTCTTTCCGTCCATAAATATAAAGGATTTTCTCTATATACTCCACCTGCACACTTTTGTTTGACTCAACTATTGAAATGCGGAGGGAGTAAATATCTAGTAACGGAGGAAATAGTAATTTACCTGCGCATTCTGCTGGGCAGCGAGGAAGGCAGAGAAGGGGTCGGACGCGGCGGCGCCGGCGATTGGCTGCAGCGGCGGCCGGTCGCCGGCGGCGGTGGCGTCCCAGGAGGAGACGGGGAGGTGAAATGGGGGAGTGTGCATCATGGGCGGGGTGAGGCCCGGATAGCCGGATTGATGGCCCATGTTCATCATGCTGAGGCCGAACTGGGCCATTTGGGCCATCTGGGCCATGACCGACATCTGCAGCTGAGGCATGGCCATGCCCATGGGCATCATCATGCTGCTCATCCGGCTCATCACCTGCACCTGCGCCTGCAGCTGCTTCAGGTAGTTGATCACCTCGTCCAGCATCGAAGCCTTGTCTGCCTGATGAAAAAAACGTACCACGGTTTTGCAGCAGCCGTCAGGTTATTTTTCTCTGGGTGATGTGTTTTTTTTTTCAGTAGTGTTTTGTAGTACGTGTGGTAAATTTCTTGTAAAACTCCAGACTCCAGAGGATGATGATTCGAAACCGTTCAATTTAGTTGGTTGACAGTTTTCAAAAAAAAGTTTAGGATTTCATGGGAGTGATAAATCACTGTTTGTAAAAGAAACTTCGTATGTGTATATTTGTAGTGGTTCTAGGTTTTGTTTTTTGGTCGTCGATCGTCTCACCTTGCTTGAATTGGGGACGAGCTTCTGCAGGGTTTTCATCTTCTGGTTGATCCTGTCTCGTCGTTTCTGCAACCAAACGTAGACCAAACAAACTATATTTTACTAAACCGAAATTATCAATATCATATTTTGTTTAATTAGATCAGTTTTTAAAGTTTAAAGTTAATTTTAGCAACGAGCTGGTGATTTTATTCCAGACTACTAAAAAGAAACTTATATTTTAATCTATTCAATGTCAGTTATGGCAATACATGCGTCAAAACTCAAAAGAGTCAGGCAAGCATATGTATGGCGTCATACACATCAGCTTGGAAAGTGATTTTGGCATCCTGAGAAGTTGCAATATTGACGAACCTTCCGTCAAGGCTATGCCAAAAGAGATATCATGAATTGCGATAGCTATCTAAAACGTATCCGAGCTTTCATAATAACAAACATGGACTTTTCAACTGCCTGCTGTCTAGTATATCATTGGGCTAAAAAACAAAAAGAGAACTGGTTGGCATGTACTAGCTACTAGTGGCCTTTTGCCCACAAAAGAAAATGAAATTCATAAACCACTTGTGGATACTTGGACCAGATTCTCAATCCCGACAATCACAAAAAAAGGAACTCTGTTTGAGAGATATCTTCAGGGGGAAAGTACAGAGATGTTGGTTGGTGGCTCAAAACAGTAGAGTGGATACTTGGAGCAAACTTAGCCAAGGAAACTAGTTGTGGACTTGTGGTAGTAGAACATCACGGGACAGCCATGGTGATATGTTTTCTTTTTTCACACCCCCCATGATCTCATATTTGATGCATGAAAATGTGCAATACTAGCTACTGTACCAGAAAAGCTAGTTGTCAGATCAGATGTTACCTTGATCGATAGTTTCTTTTTCTATTTGAGATACAGAAGACAACCTCTTTATTTTAAAATGAAGTTAAGCTACAACAGGATAAGAAATAGAAAGAGATAACTTGGTGCATCATTATTGTTTTTCCTGTGATGCCATCCCATCATCACAGTACATAAAAAACATCAACAGATCAGCAGGCATATAAAGGATCGAACCAACCAAAGTTCCACATGAGTTTCATAACAGTAAGA
The DNA here is from genome assembly GCA_000325765.3 of Leersia perrieri. Classification (NCBI taxonomy): domain Eukaryota; kingdom Viridiplantae; phylum Streptophyta; class Magnoliopsida; order Poales; family Poaceae; genus Leersia; species Leersia perrieri. The sequence goes on from CM002477.1 coordinate 14,495,645, forward strand.
CGTTTTGACTTTTTATTATGACGTTTGAACATTTGTCTTATTAAAAAAAATTTATACATATAAAAAAAGATAAAGCTCGTTCCGGTGGTCTCTATGGCTAGTATTATATATATACTACCAGTAGAAATAATCTTAATTGTCCATGTTAGAATATTCCTCCACGTTTCTACTACCATTAATTGGAATGACAGTAGAAATCAATACAACCCTTTAAATTAAAAGAGCCACGCTCCAGTGGTCTCTACTGTCAGTATTATTATACTGCCAGTAGAAATAATCTAAACCATCCATGTGAGAATATTCTTCTATATTTCTACTACCATTAACTAAGATGACAATAGAAATCAATCCAATCCTTTGGATTAAAATAGATCTACGATTTAGATTGATTTCTAGTGGCGGTAGAGACCACCAGAGTGAAGCTCAAAAAAATTAGTCAAGCTTAAAGTAGTTTTGATAATAAAGTAAATCTCAACAAAAATAAATGATACAAAATAATCTACGGTTTATATATATATATACATATATTCAAGGTTTTTGAGTAAGACAAATAATGAAATGTTACCATTAAAAGTCAAAACGTCAAGTAGCAATCTAAGAATAACAAAAGGATAGTACTTCCTCTAATTTTATATATATGATGTTGCTCAAATTTTAACTAACCAACGTCAAATAAAAGAAACCGGAGAGAGAGTAACTCATTAATCAGCACGCATGCAGTGTAGTAGCTAGTGCAAGGAAAAAAAGAAATGGAGGTCGTAGGTGGGTAGCTTACACGCTCAGATTCGTTATGGATGGCGGCGGCCCGGCTCCTCTTGGTGGAAATGGAGGATCTCATTGCTCCTTCCCCTTTGATCACGACGTTCTCCTCCTCATCGCACATGCCATCCCTCTTTAAAATTATTCAATTCAAACGCATTCGATCATCAAATCGATGATAGTAGATACAAAGATTAATCTGCTCGATCGATCGCTGAATATATCATCAGCAAACACTAGCATCATGTTAAGATTTGTACTAGAATATATAGATGAAACTGAATATTTTTAGCTTGCCTGGGATTGGGAGCGGCGGCTGAAGCAGCGAGAGTCACTTGCGCCGCCGGCGATGCTGGTGTTCTCCGTCTCCGGCGATCCCGCCTTGTCGAGCTCCAGCTCCAGCGACGTGGAGTTGTTGGTCGCCGTCGTCATCGTGAACACGTCGTCTCCGCTGCCGGCGTCGAGCGTGGGCAGCGTGCTCTCGCCGCCACCACCCGGCGCCACGCTCCCCTGGCTCGCGCACGCCACCCTCGCCCTCTTGCTCATCCTCTTCCCCTCCTCCTCCGCCGCCGCGCCGACCACGGCCTCGAGCGTCTCGCGGTCGCCGGCGACGGCGATGGATTGAAACGGCGGCGGCGGCGGTGGGCGGTTGAGGCCGTGGGAGGAGATGTTGCCCTTCTCCCATGTCAGCTCGGCCACCTCATAGTACGACTGGTCTTCCGACACCGGCACAAATCCTCCTCCTCCCGACGACACGGCGCGGTTACCGGCGGCGCCGCCGGCGGTGAGCTGGGGCGGCGGCGGGGTGACGTCATCCAGATCCCAACTGGGCACGCACTGGTTCATGATCGATTCGAGAATGAATGAATGGTTGGTATGCACTCTTCTTATGCAGCAGGCAGCTAGCGCGGCGGTGGAGGAGGCGAGGCGGGGGCAGGGAGAGGGACGGGACGGAGAGGAGGGGGGTCAGGGCGTTTGTGAGGGGGAGAAGAGCACGTAGCCGCCTCGGCATCCACATGACCACGTACAAACCGGCGCTTCCTCGCCTGTTTACGTGACGGCGACGAGGATTCTTTGCATGAGCCAACGAACCAACGGCGCTGCGGGCGGGACGGGATTGTCGGGCCAAGTGGTAGTAGGGGTTTCAACTCTCTCTCCGCGCCAGCCGCCTCCTCCGGGGGATTTTGCACCGACGGACGCCCGGAACGGAACAATATCATCTGTCTAAAATTCAAACCTAAAAGAAAATTCGGAAAGGCTTATTAGATTGAAAAGGCGTTATTCAGCAGTGCTTCCTCCATTTCAAAATAATTGGTGTTTTGGACAATTAACACAGTCTACAACAAAGAATTGTGATTATATATTTTTTATTATAATACATATAGAAATATCAACAAATATATAATTTTGCTGAAATACATTAATCTATACAAATGGTTTCTATGTTGCTGAAATAAATATTTCTATAATTATTCATAGTTCAATTTTAAATAGTTTGCTCCAGTCTTGTTCAAAATGTCAATTATTACAGCTAGAAATAGCTACATTCTGGGACGGAGGTAGTATGTAATTTCTACGTCAAGCAAACATGGAGTAAGCATACAAGATGTATCCACGTACATCCTTGTGATATGTTCATAACATGGGCAAATATGTCTACCATGTCATACCATGCATATATTGCTCCCTTCGTTCGTACTAATGTTTAAAATAAGACTCGATTACAATTTTTAAAATTTGAACATCAATTTTATACTTAGAATAAGCTTACATGATCTATGAAGTAAAGGGGAATTTGATAATTTATTGACAACCTACAAGTGTCCTTAAACGTCTATCACCATAGTAGAGCTAGCTATTCATGAGGCCAAAACCGATCATATTCAATTTTCTCATCCCGCGCATAGGCTATAAGCTAAACACATAACTAAATTTATCTTGATGATTCCTAAACGGTTTTCTTCAACAGGCCAATGAACAACCCTAAACTAGAGGGAATATTAGGCCTTGCTTTCTTGATAGCTCGTAGCATGGGGAGAAAAAAAGTTTTTTTTTGTTATATTCCTTTTTTCCCCTGTAGTACATGTGAATATGTCATTTTTGCGTGTGCATATGTATCATGTAGGACCTCCAAATTTATTTTATTTATTTTATCAGAATTATATATGTGCCGGTTCTTATGGTCAAATTGTAGAATCAACATATTGGGGCTAGCTGTCGGTATCCCTGATGATTTTATATGCGTTGATCGCAAATTGGAACCAACATGAATGATGCATAATTGCATATGTGCCAGTTTTCTAAACAACCAGCAGTCCAGCACATATGGAGCTACAACTACAAGCGTATCCCCGATTATCCTTATATATACTTACATACTCTCGTATGTATCGGTTCTTAAACCCGCACTAACAACCACTTGTTATCAGTGCCGACAGCAGAACTGGCATATATGTTTAGGTCTAAAACAGACACCGATGTGCTTTTCTGTAATACTAGTATTAAAAAGCATTTTTTAAATTCTTTTTTCGTGCACAGGGAACTTTTTCTTAATTTTGAATGCGTCCGTGTATAAACGACATAGGCCAGGCCAGTTGTCCTTCTTGATCTCCTCATTAGTTATTGGCGCGGGATGGATCATAGCAATGACTAAAATTGATAGATGTTTGCCACTCGTTGTTAGTTGTGGTCTTGTGGATGCTGATTTGTGTCTTTGCATCAGGCCGGCGCAAACCAACGCTCAGCAGTTGATCAATAATATCATAGTCATCTCGATCGAATTCAAAACATGAAACCACTGAAAAGGCACACAACAGAAGTAACATCTGCATGTTATAGAAGACCCTAGAGATATTAAGCTCCATTGCAAGGCCAAGATTTGCAGGCAAAAGAACCACACATGCAAACAAATGGAGAGCTTCTAACTTCATCTCCAGATAATTACGTGCCCAAAAGATATCATCACGCTCTGCACTACCAGATGTGCATGGACCACGGCATCGCAGGCATTGATGAGTTTAGAGTGAAATCCAATCTGATATGATATGATCTGATCTGGTTATCCATCGATCCTGGACCATGCCACATACAGACTACCTATCGATCGATCTATAGCTTACTCGCATGTCACGGCCATTGTCCTCGTCTGCCATTTTCGAAGCTTTTTGTTCCTCCATATAATTTATAATTTCATATACTTGCTTTCAGATATATCATATATAAATACAAGCGCACGCATGATGATTACATTATATATATGCGTTTTTGTTTCAAACGAGCCTTTTCATTGCTGTCTCTCGGCCACAAATAACTTAGCATGTGGTAGTAGGATTTAATTTATGTAGCCACAGTGAACGTTTTGTATGGAGTTCACAAGCATTTTCTTCCCTTCCTTTGGGGTCCATTGATCCCCACCTCACATCGCAATCCGATGGCGACACCGCATGGTACGTGTCTTTCTCCTGTTCGTTTATTTTTTGTTGAGAACTTCATTTAATTGTGGGGACCTTCATGTAAATAAGTTGTATGTGACACTGCACGGTGTGCGGGCCTACATGGCAGTGGCTCAGAGCACCCACTTTTCACCACCTTCTTCCTCCTCTCCTTTGCCGCATATCTCACTCTGACCATCTCTCTCTCACCAACTCACTGCAGGGAAACCCTACAGTTAATTTTATTTATTTAATAAAAAACAAAAAATTACAAGAAGGTAATCCAAGACGGCGTAAAAATAAAAGTAAATCAGACTTAAGAGCATATCTCCAAGTTAAAGATACAGGAGATCCATAAAAAATGACCTCATTTGTATGCTTCCAAATATGACAAGCAGCGTAAAGATTTTTTTCCGCCAAAGAAAGCTCCAAAAATGATATTGTTTTCTTTTCTATTCATGGTCATAAGCCTTTGGCCTAAAAAGGACTGACTATTGGCTACACAAAATTCATCGATTTTCAATTACCGGTTCAAATCTGTTTGTCGTTTTTCTTTTGATCTAGAAATTTTTTTAGTCTTAGCCTTCAATTAGAAATATCATGGGTTGGGTTTGGCTCGAAATTAAGAAGATGCAACCTTATGTAAAAAAACAGGATTGTATTCCTCAGGTTCAAAATTTATGAATGGCGGAGAAAACGAGGATTGATGGTTGCAGATAGCAGAGGAGGGAAGCAGCACCGACTCATGGTCGTTGAGAAGGAGTGGAGACGACGGTGCTTGAGAAGGAACTGAGGATCGGTACTGCAATATATGGTGGCCCTTCCTTCCCTACTCTTTCTGATAGGTGGGCCACTAGCCCAAATTGCAAAACATGTGAAAATATTGAGTCATGGGTGGTTCAAAGTGACACATTGGCAATAATTATTGGACCAAACTGCAATCTTTCTTTTTCTTATAATGCTCCGTGACTATTATCCGTAAAAACTTTTTAGAAATTTTTGTATCAGAAAAACACATGAATTTTACTAGTTGCTTACAATATTTAAGACTATTAATATTAGGTCTGGAAAGGTACAAATATCAGCCTGGTCGAAATTTCATGATTTCAAAACAGCTTGATGTTCTATGGTCGAATTAAAATTGTAAACCCTTAGTCTTTGATCCAAATTTTTGTGACTCATAGCTAGGCCTTCGCTTAAAATTATGGGTTTCTTCCTCGAAGAACATAGGTATTTAGGCTCGGATGTGAGCCTAAATTATTAGATTTTGGACCTAGAGAGTAGCATTAGAAAAAAATAATTCTTTTCCCTTGTCCAAAATTTCATGTGTGCTTTGGCCAAAAAAAAAAAGAATACTAATCATCGTGTGTTATAAGCTTCAACCAAATTTCATGAAGATTAGCATTGAGCTGCCGAACACTAACAAGTTTTTTAATAGCCTTTTAAAGAGTGAAAGAAAAACTAACACAAGAAAAGCTAGACCCAAGGCAAAACTGTGAGGCTACACACAAGATTAGACAAAACATGTATTTGCCTCAAATGAAAAGAATGTGGCCCCATACAAAACAATGTAACTGCGGTCTCAAATCTTGTGAGCTACAGGCTTCACATGTTGCCTTGGGTGAAAACAGAATTATTTCACTGCCTAACATTGAAATTTGGTTCAGTTAAAAACACATAAATTTAACACACGTATTAACCCTTGGTCAAACTGCATGAAGTTTTATCTGATTTATTTTATTTTTTTAAAAAAAACACAGTACACAAGCAAACATCCACAAACATGCGCACTCACTCCTCGCACACACAAATACCTTACCCATATGAGCACCTTCAAAGACCGGGTCGGCATTTCTTGATATTGACAAAATCACTATAGATTACATCGCTTATACCACGAAAAGTATATTAGCCATGGCAAGTTTTCCACTAGGTATCTAATCAATTGCGCTACGCTCACTTCGCCATTCTGTTTTAGGTTTTGGTACAACATTTCAAGAATTACATATTTTAGCCCAAAATTCATGTTACCCTAAACTGTGAGAGGAAATGGGGCATGATTAGATCCATGCTAATGTAATTTTTTAAAGTTAAAGATATGACATTCGTTAGTCAATGACATATGAAGCCCACGTGAGTCAATGACGTATGGACTAAATGACATATTTTTAATTTTGAGAAATAAGTAATTACATAGCTCTAATTTTCCCTATATTTATATTTTTCCGGCTAAAAGTTTCCCTATATTTATATTTTTCCGGCTGAAAGTTTTATGGGCATGGGTCTTGAGATCCATATTAGATTCAATGCATGTAAAAAAAGAATTTCACCAATTGGTTACAAATTCTTTTGTATCGACTTTTGGCCTAAATAGGAAATAATCCTCGCCTCAAACGTAAACTTAGAATTTTAACGCTCATTAACGAAACACTTGAATTTTAACGCTCATTAACGAAATTGCGTAGACTGTAGACCTGGCATTCAACCCAGAATTCCGTGACTTTGCTTAATGTTATAATTCGGTCTAATGCCCTAGGACTATTTGTCTGGAACAAGGTCTTGGCACTACGTCGTATGTTGTCCGGCTAACGGCCCAACTGAGTTAACCCGTTAACGGCACAAAAACAACTTAAAAGATGTGCTACTAATTTTAATTATCTATTGTCTGGACACAGCTAACCTACGATTTAAAAAGTACGATGGCACATTACATTCACATGATATATTACATAAGCACTCAGTGTTGAATATATGAATTGTTTGATACCAGATATAAACACTTCTACAGAGGCTACCAGAGATATTCTACACAGAAGCTACAACTAATAGAACAAATCAAGCGGCATTTAATGGCCACCATCGGTGAGACCAACTCCATCATCTCCAGCTTTTCCTCCACAAGACCTTGCAACAGACTCGAAAAGTTTCTCGATCTCGGGTGCACAGCGAGTAAATGATCGAGCCCAAAAGCTGTAGCGTGGATTCTGAAGGAAAACAACTCAATTATATGTAGTCCAGCCATAATCCAGATCAATGAAACTTGTCACAATGACGTACCTTTATCAGCTCAATAAAAGTAATAAGTAGCCCCCATGGGTGAGGACGGTTAACTATTAGGCGTTCCAGAAGAACCCTTGTGATCTGCTCCTGGACGATTTCCTGCGATTTCAAATGTAGGTTGATCAGAAAGAGACTATTTGCATCCAAGTGAATAGGAACGAGAATGGTAATTACTGATACCTGGGTTGCCTCAGAAAACAAGTAAAGAATAATGAAGGAAAAATAGTGTGTGTGGTTGTTTGGATAGCGCAGCTGGTTGGCAATTGCATTGAGGAGGAGGTAGCGGCCTTCTGTATCTGAATTCATTACAAGATTTCTGAACAGCTCTGTAGCCGTTTCAATCTGGACATCGAGTGGATTTTGGTTCATTTGCTGCGCAGATGCCGACGCATTCAGTTTATTAAGCTGCAACTGTTGCACAGCCTGGATTTATCAATTTAAGTGACAGGTTAGAGTCAAGAATGTCAAAAAAAAGTGGCATACAACAAAGGTAAAGAACTTAGCCACCTCATGACTATAAATGTGGATCCATACAAATTGGACATGTATCAAAATATTAGCATATTAAGTAGAACAGAACACAAACAAATCTGAATTCGGACTCTCATAAAACAGGAAGGCCATAAAAAGACTGTTTAATAAAAGGTACTCCCTCTGTTCCAAAATATAAGGTGTGCATTAATTACATTGATACATGCATTAACAAAACAATAAACTAAAGAAAAATATATAACATGCATTGGCTGATTTGTACTAAGTAAATGTATGATTAAATGTATTTTGGTCTTTGTATCCAAGATGGTTGTGTTGAACCGGAGGTAGTATTACCTTAGGACAAGAAAATGAACTATGGTTTGCCTAAGATAGTTTGTCCTAACCACATATCTAGGACTGGAGAGAGTATTATATTTATCGGCTAGTTGGACGAGATAATAGGAAATAATACTAAAATATTTGATAGTGCATTAGATTAAAGAATGGTAGCAACAGTACATTAGTTTCAAATGGTACATTTGGAAACTGACCTGCATGCCCACATAAAGTACCAGTGAATTAACCAGAGGTACATTGTAACGCGTCCCAGCAATATTTGCTTCGTTTTGGGGTAGAAGTAATTTCTGCTTTAAATCAGTTAAAAAGGAGCCTTCTGGTCTCTGCATGGATACAAGGGAAGGGGGGAAGTTATACATACAATCTCTCTAGTTTTGAATAATATACCTGCTGAATGACTCGTCCCAGTTTAAAATGAATGAATAATGGATTGTATTAGATAAATGCATGTACATCAATTGATAAGTGTGTAGTAGTATTAAAATAGCAATGGTCACAACTGTCATTCACCTTGAGGTACTCGTCGACCTGTGTCTTCAATTGCTTTGATTTTAAAGCACCATCCACATCAGACATGATTCTTGGAGGTATTGCAATCTCAGCTAGAAGATCAATCTGTGTTGCAAAAAAATTGGATAAGCTGATAAGCAAACAATACCTAGGCATTAGAATAGAGGTACTTATTCACAACCAGTAAATACCTTCAAATTTGGAGTAGAGGGATCTGGAAGTCTCATATTGCGTGGAAAAGCACTAAGAATAACATTACGCATTTGAATGCAGCTGGGGGGAATCACATCACAGAAACTGAAGTGGTAATCGCAAAGGAACTCAGGGAAGTCATGCAGTAGCACAAGCAACACTCTCAAAGTACCTTTATATAATAGGTGTATCTACACAAAAAAAAGAAATTGCGAACAAAAATCAGAATAAAATGTACCATATGCCTGATAGCTGTAAATATAAATGCAGGGACTATACTTACGGGTTGTCCCAGTTCAGCATTTCTTAAATATGGTTCCATGAATTTAAACAGATCCACAAGCAACCTCTGGAAGAATGGCCAGCCCTTCTGTGCATTGCATAGCAATAGTTTGGGCATGAAGCTTCTGTGGCTTACCAATTCAAGCCAAGCAAAGCTACACAAAAGGGGGAAGATTTTGGTTAAAAGACAAGCAACAAAACAAGATATGATTTGCAAAAAGGAGTATCATTATGCTTGAGCATACTACTATATTCTTTTTTAAAAAACATGGAAAACGTGAAGTTTCTTAACAATAATACAACATTCTTCTATTGATTGATTCGGTCGTAAAATTACACTAGAATGAGGGCATCCACAATTTTGTTGCTATGACCTTATTCCTTTTTCCCAACTTGTATGAAATTGTGTCATTGTGGAACTACCTGGTTATCGCTAGCGTATTGCATACCTAAAATCAAGGAAGAAGGTATACAAGTTCTGAATAGGATTATGTAAGCAAAGCTCTATGTCAAAGAAATCCACTATTAAGCACATTATTCAGTTTAGCATCATAGAAAAATGAAATACTAAGCAGCATCTAATGAAGATGAAAGCAAGAAATAGTCTGTGATAACGAAAAGTTCAACTGCAAAACAAGGCACTCTAGAAAGACATTATACAGTGCCTCCAAAGAGAAAGGGAGGCATTCAAAATAAATGTTTAGTGAGAGGTGAGATTAATAGGTGATGACAAACCTCCATGCAGGAACTCTCAAGGGTTGAAGGACATGGAATGCATTCGCAAATGCAGTCAAAACCTAGAACAATAACTGTTCTCAAAATACAGTTGCAAACAAAACATGCAAATGTAAAAATTTTGCTATTGGAGCTAAACATGCATAGCATATACCTGGTAATTAGCGCTGTCATGGTGAAGGTCAGAAGTTGTAAGATCACTAAGCAAATTTATGAACAGTCGAAAATACGGACGAGGGTTGAAGGAAACTTTTTTTTCTTCAGCATCTCTCTGAATAATCCTAACTATGACAAAAAGAATCTGCACGGAAGTGAAGAAATACTCAATGCCAATGCCAATATAACATCCCAAAGAGTTACTAACAAGGTAAATATACTAACCTTATTAAACAGGCTTCCTTTACTCGGTCCAAGATCCACAGAGAAGTACTAAAGAAATCAAGAAGAAAATGGTAAGTACAGTGTCGAAATGATCTCTTTTTTTTTTTTTAGAAATCGAACGATCTTTTCATGCTAGATTACAATGGTAAGACATCATGTTAAGTTTATAATTGTGCAATATATGCTTTTATTATAAAATTAGTTTAATGCTTAGTCCACATGATTCCTTTGTGAGATACCACGTAATATACCTTTACCACCAATGCCACAAGTTTTGAATAAGAATCAATTGAGAAGTATGAAATCTGGAGTTGCTGGGTTGGCTGCTGAGAAATTCCTCCAGGAGCAACAACTTGCTCAGAGACTACAGAGTGTGCAACAGCAAGTTCCTGAGCAAATTTCAAGAATATTAGCAATCATGCGTCAAAAAATCATTAAAGAAAAAGAAAATAAGGTGGAAAATCACTGTAAGGATATGGAAGAAACGGTCGGTCAATTCATCTCCCTTTAGCAAGCCATCCTGTTGATGCTGCACAATGTAATGAGTATATGCTGAATCACCCATAGTGGGATGATCGCATATATTACACCATTCAGAGAATGACACTGCGACCTGTGCATCATCCAAATAATGCATTAGCTTTCCATGAAGAAATAAAAATTTCAAAACTAATGGCTACAAATATAATATGCGACACCAAATATTTGAAACACTATTTTTATATAATCATTTAAAGAACATAGGTTTAGGAATTCTTTCTTTCTGGAATATTAACCACATGCAAAAAAAAATTGCATCAAACATCATATGCAGTCTAACCCCAGTGTGCAAAGAATATTAACAGAAAAGGCAGAAACTACCAAAGAACAGCCTTGATTAATTAAGAGATTAGCAACAATGGTATTTGCACAAAACAATCATAACATGCATAACTGGTTTGCTTGCTTTTGTTAGTGCATGTGCGCCAAACAATGCATTACTTGCCAGGAAAGCAATGCACTACTTATGCATTTCAATTGAAAATTACGAAAAAACTAGCGATAAAAAATGGAGTTCAGCTGCATATTATTTTTTCTATGGAAGATGGAATTGGAATGTTTTGACTTTTGACAACTCGGTGTCACTTCTGGCCATCTGGACAAGAAAATGAATGTTCCTGTGTATATCCATTGATTGGTTAGTAATCCACTGTTCTTTTTGGAGGACATCGATAGTACCGGTTCAAATACTACCTTTTCTAATCACATATTTTATAGAAATTGTTGAAAGATAATATAATATTATTTTCAAATATCAAATCTTAGGGGTTTTTTTCATATGGTAATGTTAGTGCGTTAAGGTTACAGGTTAACACATTCAAAAAATGACATCTCTTTGAGAATGGAGGGAGTTGTTTGGACTAAACTGTATGGCAGCATCAAAACACATGATGCATAAATGTAGATATATGTGCTTAGTTACTCTATATGTAATAATGTAAAAAAATGCAAAGCACGGAAATGGGGATGAAGAGAACAGAGCAGGAACCAAAGTCAAACCCATACAGGAAAGGCACTTGTTCTATCTCAAATTGTTTCAATATCATGATAAAATCCTGTACGATGCACAATTTCCACAATTGAAACTAATATGACATGCATAGTTAACCTTTTCTTGGAAACCAACAGCGTCAGTGAACACAGCATCATTAGCATTATTTTCTTCTTTGTTCATCAAAGGACGACCGGATAAAACCTGACATCAGTCAAGTGTACTCTGTCAAGTCAGGAGAACATTTGTTTATGGAACAATGGAAGGTATGACAAATTATCAATCTCCAGACCTTTTTATCCCTTGACAGCCTAATATTCTCATCCTTCATGGCAGCAAAACTCCTCGCAATTTCAATTAACTGCTGCAGTGATTCAGGGGAACTGGGCCTGATTGCAAGCTGCAAATATCGCATGTGAGTTTAGAAGCCAAAATAGATAGCCATAAGCCCACCTGAACAGAGCATCTGTAAAAAATGTCTTACCTTTGATAAGGCATCAACAACATTATAAACTTCAGAGATGCTAATTGACTCTTGGGTAATCAATGTCTGGACAAGTGATATAGCAAATTCTGTTGCAGCCTCTGAGGATGAACAAAAATAAAAAAGAGAACATGAAAACTCTCCAATAACAATATTTTCATTATTAGATGCAGCACATAGGTTAGCTTCAAAATCTGAATTCTTCTTGTTTTCTACTTTTCCTATATTTACCAACTAAAGCACTTCAATGCTAAAATGTATCACAAACAGATATTACAGGAACAGTCACTTCAATACGCTAACTTGCATAAAGATAAACTTGTTGACATTTGTCCATCTCCACATTTAAACCTAGGCAATGGGTATAAGTTTATACATTCATGATTTCATTGCGTTTATTGTGGACAGACAGCATTTGTTGTGCTTTGTTAAGAAATTTGTCAAACAGAAACCATCATTAAGGCCAAACACTAGAAATTACAAGTTTACACATTCATGATTTCATTGCACTACATGATTTATTCTGCTAATAACCTTCATGGAACAAGGTTAGAATAATATCAGTACCATAAAGCGCCATGGCAAGTTCTATAATCCAAATCAAGTACTTTATCAACCCTAATAATGGCATACTAACTGTTTTAAATGACATCAGCCAAATCATTTTCACTTGCTACATCATAGGCATATTATGACATTACAACATTGCCTAACTTACTGTTTCTTCCGCCATCAATAATCTTTGCCAAATGAACATTGTAATCGCCAAGATTAAGCAGTTCAGAACGAATTAGTCCAACAATTATTTCAATGTTAAACTTCTTATCTTCATCAGAATATATTACCTGCACAAAATACAAGTCACAAAAAGAACATGATCCAGAAACAAGCAATGACTTTTATCAGTCAACATTGTAGAGTAAGAGAAACTTTGGAACGGGCTTCTTGATACCTAATTACCTACTTGAAATAGACTCGACCAGTCAAAGTGTGTAAGTGCAATCTTTTTGTTTTTTTCTAATTTTACACACTTCATAGTGTGCATGTGTGGTAAAAACGTGGCCAAAAAGTGGGCGTGCTAACATGGATGATTCATCTAAATGACTTCAATCAGTATCATGGCTCTTGAGTGGCACCAAGTACTTTTAGCTAATTGACCTAAAAAGCTAGAACCGAACTGGTCAGGTGCAAGATAAAATTGGCAAAGGTATCACTTCCATGCCACGCAAAAGGACCCATCACACAAGTTTCTTACAGAAAAATATAGCCAAATATAATCTCAAACAATATGAAGAACATGAGAGAAAAAAAAAAAAAGGATACCGTCAACATTTACAAATCTTAAATAAGGGTCTAAAAGCATATCTGGTCTGGACAGACACAACAGCAGCATTTTTGACATTATTTTTGGCTGACTGTGGTATTATTCAGCATGAAACTTCTGCAATGGTATTTTCCAAGTTTTTGTTTGTGATGGTACCGAGCAAATTATGAAAGAAGTAACACAAATGAATAAAGAATGTGCAACCTCCAAAGTAAGTTTACATGAAAGGACAACAGTATCAAATCATATGATGGACTACCAGTGTTTCCGCTCAGTAAATATATGTGAGAATTACTAACGCACATACCCAGCTTGTTAACTCTTTCACGACAAGTTTGCAAACATCGCGTATTGCAACCAAAGCAGCTAGGAGACATGTGACATAAACACTGTTTGCCGCATTGTCACACAAACTTCTGAAAACCTGGAATCAGGATAGCCAAATATTCATCAAAGATGGGGAGAGAGAAAGATCGGAACAAAAGCAGATTATAAGTAAGACGATGGAAAACCTTCTGTGCAATGGCCAATGCAGCTTCATCTCGACTGACACATCTGAGTAAGATGTCAGGGACTTCTGCAATAACAGACTGAACACAGCAATAGGCAACACAAATGTCATCATTACATTGAGAAAGGGTATGTAGTATACTAAAAATGTCATCATTCCTGGAAGGAAATGGTAACAGAGCTGACCTGAATTTCCACATCTTTACCATCCTTGGCTATCAACGCATCAAGCTGGAAAGTACAAGATAAAATGTAGAAGTCACAAAATGACAAGCACCCAAAGGGAGCAAGAAACCGTCATTACAGAAAATATACTCAGCAATGCCAATGACATTTTACCACAAGTAAAAACACAATCTAGTTTTGGCTCAGGACATTTTTCATATGCAAAGTTTGACTATCCAACATGACCCTTTGGACAAAAATCGCATTTACTCATTTTTTTACTTGTACTGCAAAGATAAATCTTGTATTTCCTCCATGGTACTAGACAGATTCAAATGCATCTACATCCTGTATAGCAATATTTGTAGTTTTGTACCTTCTGTGAAACTTGTTGGTATCTCTCCAGTGCATCACCAGTATTCAGCGGTTCCGCAAAAACAGATCCCATCCGATCAACAGCAGTTGTAGGTGAAAGCGGTGCCGAACTGACAAGATCCTGGCAAGAGAATTGTGCATGTATAAGAAACAATACTTCAGTTTAATTACTTTGTGTAAGTACAAGAATAAAAGATACCGACTTTATTCACAGATGTTGGTTCACCCACTGGAAGGTCATTGGGAACCATTGGCGGAAATATAGATGCAACATTTGTAGTTCCAATAACTTGGGTAGATGTGTCACTCGTACCAATTTTTGCAGAAAGACTGCAGAAGACAAAAGATGCACAGTGCTTTAAAACATGTACTCCAACATAAGTAAATAAATGAAAAAGACAGGCATCATTACCTTGGAAGTTGTGTAGCACTGCGATCAGATTCTTCATGTACCAGTTCTGTTGACTGACTTGCAGATGCGAATGGAGCAATATTCAGAGTGGAAAAACTACTAGAGTCTGGCAGTGCTGAATTTGGACTATAAACTCGAGGTACACCAGAATTGCTTGGAGCAACCGCCATCGCCGTAGCAGCAGCCGTAGCACCAGCATTTTGACTACTCTGACTGTGCCATACAGTTATGAAGTCCTAATATCAACAATGAAGCGAGATGCAGATTGTCAAATATAGTGAACCACATAATTACATAGAGAGAGATTTATGCCCATTATTTCACCTCATACACTCGTCGTTGGGCAGCAGATAAATGGCCAGCAGGCTTAGGACGAAGAGCATCTGGAACACGTTTAAGACCTTGAGTGTAAGGAATGGCATCATAATATGCAGAACCAAGTAGCTCTTTTTGCCTCCTTAATTGCGAAAAGGGCTGCTTGATTTCTCCATCGATCATTTCAACAGCCTGTAAAGATGCTATTAATGTTATAATGCTGCAACATAAAATTCCTATGCTTTCTGCAAGACTGTTGCAGGTTGTAGGCATCCAGTAAAAAAGGTAAAAGAGGAACTGTAGTTTACATTATAAAAAGCAGTGCAAAGCATACTGCAGGCTACATAACCAACATACTAACACTTAAGGAAGCCAAAAAAAAAAAATTCCTTTTCAAATTACTTGTCAATCTAGCAAATCTCACACTAACCAAAGAGCTAAATTGTTAACCTCATTAAGTATTTTTCCAAAACAGCCAGCAACTCTGGTCAGTTGAAATGAGCCAATGCTGTGACTATAGTAATGTGTGGCTGCATTGATGAAGGGTCGATAGGGAAAGCCACCTCTAAAAGTGCATTGGAGTATGAGAATGACAAGAATTTTGGTTAAGACAAAGTTGAATCATAGAACCACGAGTAGTTTAAACAGAGTAACTGCAACAGACTGCAAGAAGCATCAGCAAACTTTATGTGGTAGGGACCCACCTTGCGAGTTGCAACAGTCTCTATTAGGGCACACCCAAGATCCAGATTATCATTGACTAGAATATTAATAATCTGCTCAGTGCTTTCACTGTTATTAGTTATGCCCTGAATAATACTGCGAAGATGAGATGACAAAGCAACGCGGAGAGGCTCCTGCAATAAAAAAAAATACACAACACTTGAATTAGCCATCATATATGCGATCCAAAAATGGATCACTAGACAACTATCTGCTAATGTGAGAAACATTTAGCAGAAGTACCTTGGATGTAACATGGGCTAAACTTCCAGCTAGTGTGCCAACCATCAAATGTGCAGAGCGAGATACGGCACTATCATCAGATTCCATTGCATAATCCTGTAGGAAAACATATAAGAAACCATTTCTACCACGGATAGACAAATAGCTCTCACGGATGCATGCTTAGCATGTTCATGGTGGTCACCTTTAGAATAAGTTCCTTAGTTGTTCGGCTGGCTATTGTAACACTTCTTTGAATGACAGGGCCTATAATCTCTTTGATAGCCTTATCCAAAGCCATATCCATGATTCTATGTATATCAAGAATGTTAACAGATCGTTAGTGAAAGGATATCAAATGTAAGCTGCCATTATTTTGAAAACACATACTTGCTATATTGCAACGAGCCAAAAGAGTTAAGCTTTTCATTGATTCTGAAATATATATCCGCACGCGGAATGGCAGCCATTAGCTGTAAAAACCCATAAAAAATAGAGTGAATTACAATAAAAAAGTTGAACCTTAATGCTTACATATAAATAAGCAGCAAGGTCAAACCTGGCTAAGAGAAAACGAAGACGCCGGTAATGATGGCGTTTGAGATGGCGAAACCTGGCTCAAACTGTGAGAGGAAACCTGTTCAGGCATGATTAAAGCAGCCTTGTCATCTTCTACCATGCTGTTCGGAGGAAGACGAAGTGGTGCTGCATACTGTAGTACAAAAATATCCAACATGAATAAAAAACTATGAGCGTGAGCAGGTTTTAGATCTTAAGGAAACATGAAAGCAGAAAACTAACCTGACTTAACATATTTGGAAGGCTAGTAGCACGGGAAGTGCTATTTATCTCTGGTTGTGGTTCCGCGTGGTTTATTGTAGGCATGACACCAGAAGAAACCTCTGCGACTACTGGTGTTTGAGATGCACTAACATCTTTATTTGAAAAATCTGGATTTCCCTCGAATTGCCGATTACGATCTTTCAGAAGAGAAGATGGTTTTACATCTTTCATATCCACACTAAGATTCTTAAACAAGACCTACACAACCCAAACAACTACCCATTAGCTGACATACTTCCAAGCAAACTTTAATCAAACATCACAAATAGAACAGAAAGGATGTAAAGAAACCTCAATGTCAAACTTCAGGTTCATCTTGAGATTAGGTAGATTATAGATCTCAACAAGAAGGCTAAGAATACCCATTGTCCAAGGATTTGGAGGGCGATATGCTATACTCGATTGGCAAGGTTCAAGAATCTGAAATGTTCCATTTGGTCAATATGGCAAGAACAATAACAGAATAATTCTATTTAAATCAGAAAAGTATAAAGGCAACACCTTCGACGTAAATGGGATAACAGCAATCATCAACCCTCTCTCATATGCCTGAAAGAAATTTCAAATGAATATATCAGGTCAAGAAGAATACATAACAAAAATCACAATGCCAGTTAAATTCAGCTAGAACCATTACATGAACTGAAACAAATCAAACACAATCTGAATGCGAGATAAAACTATCCAGACATTATATTTTACTTGATTAAAAAACTCTACAAATCACATCAATATTCAAATTTAGGATGTCGTCAAATTAAAATAGAACACACAGTGTCTCTGGCTAACAGTAAATTCAGAGTTGTGAAGGGTGATCGACGTAACAAACAGCAACAAACACATGCTATTTAAGGTTTGGGCATATGACAAAATGAAAGTAATGAGAAACATAAAAGAAGCAAAACAAGGTAAAATCAATACCTCTATTATAAGAATTTTGGGGTCAATTTCCTTTGCCCGTAATGTTTGATTCCTTCCTATAGTGAATTTCCCGAGCCAACTACCAAGATTTTTAAGCAATGAACGCTCTTCCGAACTAGATTTTATGAGATCGGATTGTAATAAGACCTGCAGAAAACGGCATTCCAAGTGTTTGAATAAAAAGGCACTAAAAGAGAGTGGAAGACAAGATATGAGTAAAGCTGACCTTGCAGTTCTCATATGTAGCTTTAACCATTTCCTTGTTCAAGGATTTTGAGTTTACTTTGTCAAAAAACTTCAAATACAAGTCATGGAAATTTGGCTCAATGCTTGCCCTGTAAACATGAGAACATGGTTTGATCAGTTTAAGTGCACAAATAGTTCACAAGAATAACAAGTGCACTGGCCAACATGTTTACCTTTTCATGACCATGTATTGCGCAAACCAGGGATAATATTGTTCTTGCAAAACCTCATTAAATTCTCTTGCCTTAGCTTCCATATTAGAAGTGGAAATGTTGTTGATCATGAAGAAAATCTTGTCCTGAACTTCAGAAGGAGGGGCCTGAGATGATAAAAGAAAATAAACTTAGTTTTAACATTGAAATCAATGTTTACTGAGAGAGAGAGAGAGAGAGCTCAGAAAAATAATAACTATCTCCTCGCATCTTATCAATGTGAGTGTCAGCATTCCCTGTCAGCTTTCTGGAGCTTTGGTCATTTATGTAAATGTATAAACAGTCCCCACATGAAACAAGATCATTACAGTATTCTTGAAAGAAGCCATGCATAGAGCATAGTAAATTGTTTTTTATGAATATACTGTGATTATCATCAGAGTTGATGTGAACAGTCAACAAAAAGGAATGTTTTGTCATAGTGGACTTAGGTCATATCAGGCCCCCAAACCAATTGAAGTAGCAGTTTTGAGAAGTCAAGACCTCCACCGCAATTCACACGAGAAATTAAACAAACCTCAATTGGTGTATCTCTTCGTTCTGCAGCAGCAACTAGAGTTTCAATATTCAAAGCAGCTCCAAATCCTGTGTTGAAGGAAGGTTGTCGAATGCCTAGAAAATAGCAGACGGCACAAAAATATGTTAAGGCTTTCGAGCACAAATAATGATCACAGCAATGATTAAATTATCAGCATGGTCTGATTACTATTGAAGTTAACATGTAAGCTAGAAAGTGACCTGAAGGTGCTGAACTTCTAGACCGCAGAAAGCCAGTGGGCTGTGAAGGAGCTGATATAGTAGTAGAATGATGAGGAGAAGCTTGTGAGGATGGTGGTGTGGCAGCCTACAATTGTTTAGCAAGAGGTTAAACAAAAAATAGCAATAAACTTAACATAACAACAGAAACAATTTAATGTGGCCATCATAACACATACAAAATTGATACCTTTAGATTGATTGCCAAGTCACCAGGTGCTGAAGCAAGAGGTGTTTGCCCACTAGAAAGAATGTTCTTGGCTTGAATGATGTTCGTAGAGCCCTTTGATCTTTCCCCAAGGAAACCCTGGTGCCTCTGTTGGTGTGGCCGCTCAAGTTGTGTTGGAGTTGGATTAATGAGCTGCCACGATGCTTCAGAAGCCTACATAAGAAGTGCACCTCTTCATAAAATAGAAAGAAGGTAATTATGCTGCATTAATAAAATACAGACTAAACGAAAATGATAGCTTTAAACAAATGTTAAAAAATATTTAAAATGTAAAGTGCATACAATGCGTTCAAAGATGGCTTGCTTAACTTAAATGTAAGAATACCTCTATATTTCCAATAGATGATGAACCATGCTGATCTGCAGAAAGCATGCTACCTACATTTGGCTCATTTTGACTCGATGATATCTTGGCAAGTGCTCGCTCAATTGCAGCAACTAATTCAGCATGTGTTGCACGAAGATGTGATATCTGCAATATATGGTTACAGTACTGTGGCCACTCTATTAAACGATCCATAAACTGCTCTAGCGCTGTTGTGCCGAACATAAACATCTGCAAACATGATGTGTAAGTACAGAATTCACATAAAAGGTAGCGAGATAACGCAGATATCACAAAGATTTGATTGACAACTTTTCACCTTTGAGTCAATAGATTTACGCAGGGCATCAAGAACACTACGTAGAGCAATTCCTAGTCCCAGGTGAGCCACAAGTTGATGCTTAATGAGAGATCCTGTTCCACACATAAAAGTTGCATTATAAACAATTGAATGATATTGATCATGATTTGAAATTTCAGCAAAACAAACTATACCCTACCCAGAAAATGAGGCAAGCCTATAGCAATAAAGCAACCTAATAACTTTATATGCAAGCACCTTGTAAATGATGTCACAAATTCTCACCAATATTAAATTAATTACAAGTTCACAATAGGCTGTGCATCAACACAGTGAAGCAAAAAATAATCATAAATAATACATCTCATTTCCATTATCACGTTAGCACTTCCAACTTTCTAATTGCTATAAAATCTTGCATTTAGCAGAGATGAAATACAAGCACCTGGTTTTAACAAAACTGCATCCAAATATTCCGTTAAATCATTGGTTGATCACATCACAAAAATATAGAATTACAAGATAACCACAAAACATACTGGAAACATTTTATATCAAAGAATAAATCAGCGCCAGCTACAAATCTCTGTTTCAGAATACTTCATGAAAGAAAAGCCAACAAAAATTTGAGCACCTACCCATCAGCACAGCAGCTAACTTAAGTTGTGTATCTGGATACTTTGGGAAGAATTTGTACTCTTCGAACAAATTTGAGACCATGCAATTGAATATTGATAGTTCCCTGCATTCAAAACAAAGGATTTTGAATATCAGCTTGGAAGAAAAAGAATGGACATAACTAAGATACGCTGAAAAACATCAAGAGGACAAAAGGTGCTGGGCATGAGTATAAGAACATAACATATTTTAGTTTTGACCCCTTGCTAATCGGCAAAACCCTAAATCTCAGTGAGAGAACCAATGGTAAAAGTGGAAAAGTAACGTTGATATTATGTAAATGGTACTGAGCTGAAGAAACTTGACAACGTGAATAAGTAAATATCATTAACATTAAGGAAAAATACGACACAGATCATATATGTTACGGACCAGCACAATGGAGTTTATAAAGTACAAGAAGGGGACAAGAACAGAATAGAGCAAGAGGATCATTGGAGCAGAATCAGCAGTTCAGCACAAGATCAGCCTAGTGTAAGCACGCATGGCTACAACCACCCCAGGATTTTGCAGAAAATAGAGTTTGTTGTCTAAAATTAAGTGATCTAATAATATAATTAAGTCCCAGCTCCAAGTCCATTAATTTCTTGAGCTAGGACAATCTACCCCCAAAAAAGAGTTAGAGCGTATCAAACAGGTCCTATCTATGTACTACCTCCGTTCTCTTTTACTTAGCGCTTTGGACATGGACTCAATCTCCAATGCACATGTTTAGTCATTATTTTTCTAACAATATATTTGTAAAACTTATAAAATATAACCATATGAAAACATATTTATGATAGATTTGTTAATGTCATTTTCACATTTAGTTAAATCCTAAT
The DNA here is from genome assembly GCA_000325765.3 of Leersia perrieri. NCBI lineage: Eukaryota > Viridiplantae > Streptophyta > Magnoliopsida > Poales > Poaceae > Leersia > Leersia perrieri. The sequence continues at coordinate 14,517,222 of CM002477.1, forward strand.
AATTTTGCATATATAAATGATTTAAGATCTTGAGAATTGACTGCACGCATTCTAAGACGTCGTGTATTTGAGAACTTTGGTTGTATACTTGCATTGTTTCTTATATCTCAGTTTCCTAGTTTTGCTGGCACTAAAATATAAAGGTAGCCATAATATCCTGTTGAGCATGCCATAACCTCAGGCCATGCAGGACAAGCCTGTGCAACCAGTGGGTGCTCAGTCCTAACCTATCTACATTTTTATTTCCTTCTTCGTCCTGCTGCTAGTACACAACCATAAAAAGCATGCTAATATTACAGCTTCGCACATCACTCTACTCTGAACAAGTACCCTGGTAAACTTGGTTTGCTGTAAAGACCGCCCATGCATTCAAACTGGAATAAACCACTTGACCCAGGCGGTTTTTATAAAAACCAGCGAACCAAGGGAGACGAGCTGGAGGGGCCAAGAGAAGGTGGGGAGAGGGGGGGGCTCGAACCCAGGTTGACTGGTTAACACCACCTGGCCTCCACCGTCCAGCCAAGTTTAGTTGGTGTATTTTGAGGAATATGCATACAATATATAGCTTGCAGTCCAACATTTAAAACCCGACAGTTCAACAGCTAGACCGTTGAACCAGGGGTGCCCAGGTCGGTTTTTAGCGCTATGCTCTGAACTAGTTTATTTTATTCTCACTTCCAGTTAATTTTGAAATGTATATCATGTTGCACATATTGAAATCAAGAAGGTAGCACATTCAGCAGAAACTATCAAAGTAGAACAAATCAAGTACAAAAGGCACCTCTTGTTTGTAGATTCTTTGAAACGTGCAAGCATTTGTACCATAGCATCAACGCTTATCTGTCCAGAAAACATCTGGTGAAAATATATATTTGCCTGTGCTTCAATGTCATCAGGACCTGCCTCAGAAGTAGGGATGTCCCTTCCTACAGCACCATGACTCCTCGACTCATGCACTGCTTCCACTCTCCTTAATTCTTCCACTAGTTGGTTGGACAACAGCTGCCCCGAATGAGATTGCAGAACCTGCAAATTTCACAGCATATTTACTTTGATGCAACAGCTCTTCAACAAATGATAGCTGAAAAGAATAGAAGATACTGAAACCTTTAAAATTAGAGGACAGGATTCTCGGCAAATATCCGAAACCACGGCTTGAGGATGTTGGACAGCACCTTCTGGTGCTTCATAAGATGCATTGGTCATAATTTCCTTCAAGAATTTCACACATTCCTGTAAGTGCTTAGCTGTTAGCATGCATGTCAAGCCAAGCTGGAGTGAACTTCATATAGAAAACTACAGTCTGCTTGAATTTGTGGTGACATGGGAAAAAACTTGTATACATTACCTCAAGAAAAGGCTCTCCTTGAGCAGACAACTTTTCAACCAACCATTTCTCAAGATTGCTATGGTTTTGCCTAAAAGCAAATGTAGCAAGTTTGATGCTAAATGCAAACGGGGTGGAATCGAGAACTGCAGATAGGATCTGTTCCAAAAAGAAGAAGAATAAAACAAGCACCGTCAAAATCTAACAAAATCATATTAAGCTATTGAGGCATAATAAGAGATCTGAAAATTATTGAATCAATCTATACAAACCGTGCAAGTAATGCTAGCTTAACAAACAGTGCAGCATATGCATCATCAAATAATATTTGTGAGAATTTTAATTCGTGAAATCTATGTTCTACCAGCACAAAGAACACAAACTAAACTGTGTTTTCAACCAATAAAAATCCATGTTATTAGCACTACGGATATTAAAAAAGTATCAAACAAACACATCCTTGTTAAAATGGACAGCCTGCCCTAAGTTAAAAGGCTAACAAATTGAAATCTTAAAAAGTATCACCACAATTACCTTTGCTAGTTTCTATTTCATGATATTATCAGCATAATTTGAAACCCACAATTTTATTGTTTAATTCACCACCATCATTTAGGTTTGGGTTGATGACCTAAGTTTTGCTAGTTTCAATTTCTAGGTACCAACAAAATTTGAAAGCCACAATTGAATTGTTTAATTCGCTACCATCATTTTGTTTTGGGTAGAAAACTATATCCAATGGAACTCATCATTTTGGACTTGTTGCAAATAAATATTTTACATCTCCGTGATCAGTATTCATTTATACACAAAGAAAACAAATCAGAGTTATTGAGCACCGAGCAAAGGCTCATTGAAATACAAAGCTCACTCTTCGCATAAAAATAAACAAACTACAAGAAGACTATTCAGTTGTTACTAGAAAAAAACAAGCTATATAAGTTTGGCAGAGTTGTGATACCGTTAGGTCTTGGCATATCTCAACAGTTCTAAGAAGGCAATTTATGTCGGAATGTGAATCAACAAATCCTCGAAGAGTGAGATATGGGTTGACATGCCAAAGAGAGTTCATAAGACTATTGTACGTAGAGTCCTTCATTATCACAGGGAAAACACAAGATAATACTTCATACTGGAGTAGATTATATGCAGTCTGAAAACAAAGAAATATTGTTCCTATAGTTAGTAGCATAAGAAAAATATTCATGAGAAGGAATTAAACAATATTGGAACAGAAAGCATACATTCACATGGCTAACACCAAGAAGTAAGACATCAGGACAGTGAACCAGTGGGTAGTCCAGTATCGATCGAACCATTGTTGCATAGCCAAGCTCGGCAAGTTGGCATAAAACCTCTAGAAGGTCTAGGCAGTACCAAGCCTGATTGTCTTGCATGCGGTTAGCCAATTCTGGAAATACCTAAGGAAGATCAAAAATTTTAGACGTGTAAAATAAGATGTTTATTAGGAGTAAGACATTTTGAAAGGACATATAGTAAGAATAAAAATATACCATCGTCCTGGAACAATGTTTAAACGTAAATGTATCAGCTGGTGCAGCCACTGCATGTTTCAAGAACGATAGTTGTCCTTCTGTATTCTTCCACAGTGACCCACAGACCGCATGAAGAGGAAACGGATCCTGAATGATTAAGTGAATAGTTTCGTTAAACAGTTCAGGATTTACAGTAATGTAAGCTACAAAAACTCAATACCTTGCAGGCCCGAGAATATATAGACATCAACAAACGAAATGCCGCTTCATCAGGGATGCAGAAACCCTCGTGATCAAGATTTTCCACTACAGTAATCCAATTAGTTCTTGGGGCCTGTGTTCACAAGACAAGATAGATTAAGGATTGAACAGCAAAACTGCGATAACAAAGAAAATCAAGAATGTAAAGATTGAAGGCTCACGATTTCATTAATTGAATCCACAAGAACATCAACATTCCATGCAGTAAATTGAGATGAGTCGCTTGATTGGCTGTTGCCTACGGCCGACAAAAATGTTGAATATGTACTTTGAGCTTCACCAAGACCAACACGAGTACAAACAACTGCTCCAAGCAACTTCGAGATCCCCATATCATCAAGAGGCTCAAAAAGTGACAGTATTTCTTTGCAATGAGCAACATCAGAAGTACATCCATAACCCAATTCAGTAATGATGTCGGCCATGCTTATTTCTTTCCCAATTTCAGATAAAAGGGAATCAAAATCATCATCTAAGCTACCATTGTACAGTTCCATATGCCTGTAAGCGCAGCAAGGAAATGTACATGAGTAAAGAAAAATGAAAATGAAGCATAATTGTAAATAGAAAGTTCAAACCTAGAAGAAACTGTTGACCGAGCATTGCCTTCCTTAATTGGGTCCGGAACATAGAATGGCCTCTCTTTGACTTTTAATAAGGAGATGATGTTAGTAAAAGAATCCATATGCTTTGAGAGGCCATCAGTCTGGTGAAGAAACACAACAATTTCATGAATTTGATCATTTGATAAAACATGGGTAGGATTTGCACAAAGCTCCTCGATATGAGAGATTGCGAACTTTTGCCCTAGAAAGCAAAGAATAAAGGTGTTATTAAGATTCTGAAGGAAAACCCACACATAGATAAGCGAGAGGAATTGATCTACCAAGCACCTACCTTGAAGAATCAAGCCCAGATTTTCAGAATCTGACAGGGCAAGCCCAATAATAACCCTCTCTCCAGCAGATAGACCAAGTTCATTTGAAAATGTTTCAAGGAACAAATCATTGAATTGAACTGTCTTTAGTGCTTCACAAAAACTGGTGCCAAAGTAGGGTTTGCCCAGGCAATACTTAAAAACAATCCTTAAGAGATCATGTTTGGACTGAAAACTCTTTGCCACATTGACATTCACCATCACTTCGTCCAAACAAACTCGAAGCAGCAACATGCATCCATCAGGACTGCAGTCCGCTAGCTGAAACAATGGATATATAACCATATTATAATGGCTTCAACTCACCAGCTAAAGCAAATCCAGCAAAGTGGATACAGAGAAATTGATAAAGTTTTAATAACACGAGGCAAGATAAATATCATTTAGAGCAATCAAGAGTCTATACTAAGGGCAGGATCACCAATGGCAATCAAATTCAAGGCATCATTCTGACAAAATCATGGTGCAGCCAATTTAATCGCGGATGTATAAAATGTACAGCCTACATAAGAGACATCTGCAGGGACAAACAATGGAAATTCATGTAGAAGATCACAAACATTATGCATCTTAGCACAATTCTCATCTGCATACTTCCAAAGTATAACAGAGTTTCCCATTCTAACAGAGACTCAATGTGATGTTCACAGCACGATTCAGGAAGCATTAAAACGCATAGCATTCCAGGAAATCCAGACTGACAGGCCACAATCAAGCTCAATTCAAAACAACCAAATCTTAAATGTCAACTCCGATCCATGACAGAATTTTGCAATGGCAACAGAATGGGAACTCGAACAATGGAACATGTGCACGAAATTACGAGGGGGTCATCTAAGCAACCAAAGAAAACAACAAACGCGTTCCATGTTTCCCAATCGTGAGATTTCCCACTGAAACCCAAACAGAACCAACTAACAGGATCCACGTTATCCAACCGTGATGAATCCCAACCGAAACCCTAGATTAGATCGCGCAGAAGAGCACCAAACACGATGCCCTAAATCGCTCTCCGTCAATATCCAAATCCGCCAAAACCCTAGATCAGCCCTAAGACGCCGGCGCCCCAGAATGACGAACCCAGCCACGGGAGGGGGACGGGATCTCCGGATCCAGACGCCCGCAGCACGAACCAATCACTGGAGAGCAAAACGAGGGCGGCCGCAACGACCCGCGCGCTTTTACCTGGCAGAGCTCGCGGTGGGTGGAGTCGAAGTTGGAGGAGTCGACGCCCTGCACGAGGGCGCGGACCTCGTCGACTACCGCGGGAGTGAAAGGGATCATCTCGCCCGCTGGCGCGGCGAGCTGCGGCGGCGCTAGGGCTGCTGCGACGGCGGCGGCGGCGGCGGCGGCGAGAGCAAGGGCGTGGATGGGTGTGCGCTCGTGCTTCAGTGCTTTCGCGAGATGTCGGGGACGCGACGCGATGCGGTGCGGATGCCGCCGGCCGATTGGGGTAATGGAGGGGAGCGTCAGCTGTGGGTTCTAGAATGAATTACGCAAGCCACGAAGAGAAGACGTATATTTATAGTCCGTTTTCGGTTGAGAGACGTATTTTGGGCTTTCGAGTCCCTTCGCCGATAACTGATAGGCAACAACCTAAGCTTGTTAAAGAAGAGCAGCTGGGCCGATAAGTTTTTGACTTGCTCGGCCCATCGAAGCCCATGCAAATCCTGCAGCCTGCAGGGGCACGTCTCCTTGGAAAGCAGGACGGATAGCCCTCCTCAACGCATGCAAGTTAAACACTTTCCCTGTGACCCCTTTCGAACTTGAGTCTTGCAGTAACAATTAATTGGTATGTTTTTCCAAGTGATGTCATTGGATCATAGTATATATACTATGTACGGTGACAACACTTGGGCGTTTCACCTAATCATGATTTGCATCTCCCTCTTTGAGTTCAATTAAAAACCCTTCGCAATTATATAGTACTTATTCCAGCCATAAAAACGTCCACATTGGCTCTTACCGTTAATCTTATTCATAAATTAAATATAGTTTTTTTATCATGGCCTATTTTATTATCATACATACCTTGTAGGTGTGACTTGCACTTTTGCATATTTGACCTAATGGCTCTAGTTAACGGCATGATATTTATAACTGGAGGTAGTACAATCCAAATAACTTTTCTAAAGGCATTATCCTCGCTTGTTAAGATGTATACATGAACACTATGATGAGTCACCCGTGTGCTTCATACGAACACAAGGATAATACCACGTTGCAGTCCTAAAAGGAAACACATAGCGGTTGTTTTACATTTTATCACATATCCCCTAGGTCAACTCGATAGGAGATTGTTGGATCATTTGTCGCTTATACAAAATGTTGGCAGCATGACTGTAAACTAAAATTTAGGCAGTGCTTCATACAAATTTAGACATGTTACAAGCATTCCTTGTAATTAGCGTCCTGCACCTATTATCCTATTTGAGTATGCATGGTATATCAGTTCATTTAAAGCGAAATCTACAGATGCAAGGAGATAAAATGGCCACAACTAGCTACTACCTCCAATCCTTTCTACATGTCACTATTTAGTTCAAATTTGAACTAAACAACATCATACAAATTCCAAAGAAGGTAAATACTAGACACGTAACTTAAAGGGAAAATTGGAGCCTTAAGTTGTGGTGCTAAATTAATTATCTAGTATTACTCAATAATTGTCCGGTTTGTTGCAACAATATCAACTTGCCACGATTTCTTGGGTTAAGACATACTTTGCCATAATTTCTTGGGTTAAGACAGTTTCTGGGATTGATGGCTGGGCAAAGTTCACCAGGCCCAAGACAACGCTAAAGGGATCAAGTATCTGTTCTTACTCGTATGCTGGAAAATTTTGTGCAGAAGAAATAGAACGGTCTTCAGGTGCGAAGAGTTTGCCATTGGCAAAACTAGTGGATAAAAACAGAGATGAGATGAGATGAGTTTGTGGTCCATGTGTGGTGCATCGCATATCACGAGATTATCGGTATAGTGAATCGCCGTCGGTGTAATGCATCGTGTTTTTTTCTTTTCTACGTCACATTGTGAATTCACACTTCGTGTTCTTCTTTGCTTAATATAAAACCAGCTCAAGTTGGCCTCGTAAAATAAACATTGCCATGCACTCGATTTTTTTAGCTAACTATGTATGAATCATCGTGGCCATGATATTGATGCCTTTTCCTTACAACAAGAATAATAGCTGCCTATAGTTTATAATTTACTAGTTATATATTTGTGCGGAGAAGAGATGCATGAAAAAAAGAGGTTGGCTTTCATACAATAGCAAACTTTACTCATGCTCTAAGATAAATCAATGTATGTGAAATAAAGACATAAGAGAAAAAAAAATTACAGCGACCTTATAGCCATCTTACTATACATGCTCGCTCTAATATAATATTTATAGCTATCGGTTGGTTATACTCTTAAAACTCACGTTACTTGTGAAAAGGCTAGTCATGAACTAAACACTCCCCGAAATTCTTCAGGTATTGACCACATATTTCCTCCGCTACTACATCATCATTTAGGGCAGTTAGCTGTTAGTCTTTTATGGCATAGATTATTTCCCTTGTACACTCAGGAGTGAGAACGTGGTAGAACAACATTCACAATTTTGTTTTGAAATAATCTATGGCGACGATATTGTTGTCTTTTGAGGACAACTCAACCATCATAATGGGCCTATGCTATATACCGATGAATGGCTCTGTACCCGTGCGACTAAATTTTGTCCTTGGCATCTCAATCAACCGAACGTAGAAATTGTTATGTGCTACTAAACCATTTTGGATGTTCTATAACCTGCTATACTCCAATGATGTATAATATATTTGAAGAACTTGCCGTACATAGTTTTACACGGAAATAATGTGAGAACAGGTGGATTATATAATGGTAAAAACTGAATTGGACTATACTGAAGAATCTCCGAGCTAAGCAAAACCTGATAATTACCTGTCGGTTATATAACTGACCTCACCTTATGTGGTGGTGGAATGGTGGTGTTGGGTTGTGTGGGCCTTGTGGCCCTTTGGCGTGGGTGGGGCAAAGGTATGCTTTTTGTCAGTGGGTAGTCGCATTTACCATCGTCGTTTAGGCCCAACTGGCCCTGTCTTGGTGTGTGTCTGATTGCTCCCAGCTGCACTACTGCCCCGTGTGGGGTGCAGGATTCCCAGTGAAGAACACACACATGATAATATATGCCTGCTACTACCACTTGTGGCCCAGGCCTCTTTACGGTTGTGGGCGTCACACCCAGCTCACCGCCGGGCATCCCCTCCTCCTGCCATGCCATTGCCGTTGCCACCCACGCGCTTGCCGGCATGTCATGGTCTCATCGGTGGTATAAATGGTCAAAATATAGAAAATGTATACTCATAATTTTAAAAAGTTTGAACATTAAACTTTTATAGATATGTTGTTCGTGATTTGAAAAACAAATATAAAAAACTACGATGAAAATTCTTTAAAAAATAATTTTAAAAATTTAAATTTTGACTTCTACTTAGGGCTCGTTTAGTTGGCAATTTTTTTTGGATCAGATGTTATGTTAGATGTTTACCGGATATTGAAAGGCTATTTCGGCGACTAATTAAAAAAACTTATTACATAGGGTGTTAGGACATCTCGAGACAAATAAGCCTAATTAATCTATCACTAACAAATATAGGTTACTGCAGTATTTATGACTAATTATATATTAATTAGAATTAGAAGATTTATTCCGCGATTTTTATTGTACAATTAATTTTATTTTTTATGGTTCATGTACGTGTCTAACAAGGTCTTATAATCCGACGACGAAACGAGGTGAGCCTCCGAGGCATGCATGCGCTGCACGCGGCTGCGCCGTCGGTGCGTTCTCGACGGCAGTGGCATGGGCATATGTGTGTCAAATCGCGGAGCGTGACAGCCGGCGATAACTACCCGTCGTCTCGATCCAGAGTCTCCATCGGTCTCCCTGTGTTAAAGCCAAGAAACCCTCCTGTCCAGTCGCTTTGCATCACGGCGCCATGGCCATGCCGGTGTACGTACTCTGCAAGTTGCCTCTTCTTTCTCTCTTTCTCGTCTGATAGATAAACCTCGATGATCATCGACCAACAGGTGTATCTGTATCCGCAGGTCACATCTGTAAGCAGAGACGTCTGACTTTGCGTCGAGCACACAACCGGAGGAACATGCACGAATCATTAGATTATTCAGTACTGCTACTAGCAGGCAGGCAAGCAGTAACAGTAGTACTAGTACTCCTACTGGTGGTGGTATACAATAATTAATCATGCTCACCACGCCCACAATATACGGGGTGAAGCAAGGCAAGCAAACAGCTCCACATGGAAGTCGGCAGGCAGCACGCGAGCAAGCTTCATGCCCAACGCAACGCAACAGCTCTATCAATCGCGAGCTCATCCGCTTTATTTACATACTCCCCGTGTCTCAGGCTATTTGGCGTCATTAACTTTTCTATACGTACTTATCATTTATCTTATTTTAAAAATTTACATAATTATTAATTTTTTCATATCATTTGATTTATTGTTAAATATATTTTTATGTACATATAATTTTACATATTTAATAAAAATATTTGACTAAGATAAACAATCAGAATGTGTTAATAAATTATCGGTGTTAAATATATTATGACAGAGGGAGTAGCTCACACAACACTGCCCCACCCACGGAGAAAGAAAGAAAAGAAAAGAGGAGAGATTAAAATGCGAATAAGTGAGGAGAGAAGGGGAAGGGAGCACCGTCACGTGAGCGGACCATTGCCCACTCTTTCCCCTGCCAAAAAGGCCATGATAGAGCCAAGTCACGTGCTGACCCACCCACCTCCACCACCATTCCCGCTTACCTCGCGTCTTTCTTTTTCACCCATTAAAATGCTTGACCTACCGCCCACTATTTTCTTTATGATTTTCTTTCTTTTTTTCGAAAACATAGTAGTAGAAGCAACAAGCAAGTCGAGCCGAGTCGAAATTATTAATGGCGACGAAGAAATTGAGCCACGACGCAATGGGCCAAGTACGGGGCATGCAGTACTACTACTAGTAGTAGCAACGAGAGAAAATTCAGCAGAAAATAACGAAAAAGTTGTGCAATGCAAAGGAGATGGATGGAGAATTAACGAACGGGACACGCAGGCAGGGTCGGGTACGTTAGTACGTCGTACGTACGTGCGACAACTAATCGCCCAGCTGCCTAATCACAATTCGTCCGTTCGATTGAAACATTGCATGCATAATCACAATCATAATTATACCAACGGAATTGATTGATCTCTCTCATAGAACAAGAAGAAGAACTTGTTGCAAGGGAGGAAGAAAAGGAAGGAAGGAAGATAGGTACCCAACAAATTAATTAACAAAAACATCGAAAAATGTCTGAAAAATAAGTGAAGAAGGAAATAAACAAGAGCGAGAGACGGCCGGGTAGAGGAGAATTTCGCAAAACGATCTATGCATCCGTCCATGCACGCGTCGTGATTCGTGCGTGCATGGCCGAGATCGACCAACGAACGATCAGCAAACGCCGTAGTCGCGGAACATGAGCTCCGGCCTCCCGCCGGCGGCGGCGGCGTGGGCGGCGGAGGCGGCGTCGCGGTGGCTGCCACGTATGACGATGAGCTCCTTCTGGCGGCGGAGCTCCATGACCTTGCGGTGTGAGTTGGAGTGCTGAGTCAGCACGAAGGTTGGGCTCGCCGCCGGCCTGTACTCCGGCATGAGGCGGCCCGACTTGAACCTCACGCCGCACGCGTTGCACAGCGTCTTGGGCCCTAACGGCCCAGTCCTCCACTGCGGCGTCTTCTCCGACGCGCAGTGCGTGCACCGCCGCACTCCGCCTTCCATCCCCACCTCCGCCGCCGCCGCCGCCGGCCCGGGACTCTTCTTGCCTGATCCTCTAGGCCTCGCCGCCGCAGCAGCATCCTTGTTGGAGGAGGGGAAATCGGACGAGGAGCAGGAGGAAGACGACGGGGAGGAATTCGACGCCGGGCGCGGGACGAGCGAGTGCCACGCGGCGGCGGCGGCGGCCGTCGCGCGCGACCTCTTGCTGCGTGCGCCGCGGCCTGGCGCCGCCGCCGTGAGGCAGCTGTCTTGGCCGCCGGCTGAGCTCCCGCCGGCGTTGTTCGCCGCCGCCGCCGCCGCCGCCATTGCGGCGTGCGCGGAGGAGTGGTAATTCGGCATGTCGGAGTAGGAGTCGTCGACGAACTTCGATAGCCACTCTAGCTCCGCTGCTTCCTCCGTCTGAACACTCACAAATTAATCCATCGATCCCCATTATTGCTCAGCTCACACGCAAAATTCACAAGAAAATGTGCAATTTATTACAGTGCGATCTTGAATTGTAGTGCTTACGGGTATGTAGAAGTCGTCGGCGAAGGAGAGCATGGAAGTCTGGTGATCCGACGAAGTGGTCCCGGACGGCTCACCGCCCATGGCGCTGACGTGGTGGTGGTGGTGATGATGGCCGTTGTTGTTGTCACCGGCGGCGGCGGCGGAGGCAGGGAAGAAGTCGTGTGCGCCGGGAGTGTTGGAGAGGTCGAGAAGCTCGTCGACACGCATGGCGTCGCCCATCGCCGGCGGCGGCATCCCGTAGTAATGGTGGTGATGCGCGGCGGCGGCGGAGGCGGAGTAGCCGCCGCCGACGGCGCCGTGGTGGTGGTGGTGGTGGGACATCATGGTGGGCGCGGCGGCGATGGCGGCGGCGGAGGAGGCGTTGTGGTGGTGGTGGTAAGTGCTCATCCCCATTCCGAGGTCGACGCCGCCGCCCATGGCCATTTCCCACTCCGACGCCATCGATCGATCGATCACGAGCTCACTGACTGTATGTACCCACGGACACGTCCTGAATTGCGATCTCGATCGATCGATCGATCACTAAATGGACCGTTTGTTGCAGTGGTACGAGCTAGCTAGCTTAAGCTAGTATCTAAGTGAGTGAGAGTGAGAAGTGTTTGTAGTGATGCGAGGAAGGGGGGAGGAGAAATAGTGGTGTGGGTTTTGAAGAGAGGAGCTCAAGTCGCTCACCAGTTACAGGAAGGGTTGTTGTGAAGTAATTAATATAGAGTGGGGGAAGGGATGAGAGAGAAAATTAGCAGCAGTAGTAGTAGCATGCACTAGCAGTGGAGAGTGTGGTACGAGCCGGGTACTACTCACTACTACATGTGTGTGCACAAAAGAAAATGTTTGACAAAAGCTGAGCATTAAGGTGGTGGAGAGATTAATTAGCAGGAGACAAGGGTATATACTGTAATTAGCTTAGCTGCAGAGAGAAGACGAAGAGGAAGAGGAAGCTGCAACCCAGCAGCTAGCAGCAGCACAGAAGCAGGCCCCCAACGTGCCCCATGCACTGCATCCATCCTCTGCCCACCCACATTCAGATGGATGCTCCACCACCACTTGCACCTCACACACACTCTCTCTCTCTCTCTCATCCATTACTCTGCTTAATCTTTTCACCATGCATAACTTAATTGGGAGCATCTCAAAATTACTTGAACCAACCGAGTCCTACCAGTTTTGTTTTAGTCCAACAAAAAACAAAGGGGGCTACTAGTAAATTATAAGAATCTCTTCCCCTGTTACTTTAACCGCAATGCATGCACAGGAGCACGTGACTCCATGAGCTGTAGCCTGCTGCGGCTCCATGGAAAAACGGATGCCGAAGCATCCTGGCCCCCAATCGAAATCAATGCAGCTGCACGCTGCACTGCACACTCCCCCCACTCAGCTACGTACTGTACAAAGTCTGCAACCGATCGAGAATGGTTTACCTCACAGTTTTTGTCCGGAAATGTTTTCCATACATCCATGACCGTCCGATCAATACGATGAACGGCTGGGATTGCTGCGACTAGCTGCAGTTCTTGCCGGTCTCTCCGACGCATGCAATGGTAGCTGGCAGCGTGTAATACATAAGTTCTCCGTTTCACATTGATTGTTTTGACAAAAGTCAAAATCAAATTACTTTAGGTTTTATCAAGTTTATAGAAAAAAAACACTAATTTTACAGATACAGTTAAAACATGTTGAACAATCGATTTAATAAAACTAATTTTATGTTGTAAATATTGGTACATTTCTCGATGAATTTAGTTAAAGTAGATACAGTTTGAATTTGACTAAATTCAAAGCAACTTATAATTTTTTTTCGGGCAAAACAACTTATAATTGATATGGATAATTTGATAAGGAGGGATTACGTTGAAACGCAATGTCATTCTGTCGTTATGGTCGAGTATACTCCCTCTGTTCGACGTTAGTTAGCTTAAAAACACGTTATACATTTGTGCCTGGGGTACATGTTTTGATTTTGGCAGTAGCAAGTGGCCGGGCTGGGGGTGGCCTGGAGAGGAGGAATCTTTCTTTATATAGGCCACCAGCCAATTACTACGTCCCCAGCGGCTGCCTGCCTTGCCTGACTGTCGTACATACGATTGAGTGAACGGTATGTGACTGCGCACATGCCATGATGGGATCGATTGGTAACTAACGTAAAAGGCCTTCCATTGCCACCATCCCCTGCTTGGTTTCCTCAAGTACAGTCATAACTCGCTCCACATATCATTATATCCATTCATCGATCATGCAAACCCAACTGATCAAACCCCTAGCAACCTGCCATACGTTTGAGAGCTAGAGACTTTGAGAAACATCGGATGAGGACATTCGACAACGGTATAGAGATGCTGGGAATTTCGATTTTAGCTAACACTTTATATCTAGAGTTGATATAGTCATACAGTTATATATAAATTAAGTTTCATAGTTTCGAGAGAATTATATCTAGACTATTTGAGAGAACTGGATGATTTGTAAAGGAGTTTTTGTCCTTACAATTGTTGCTAGAAGTATGTTGTCGGTGATATCGGCCTGGGGGTATAGCGAAAGCATGACACATACGGGAGAAAAAATACGCCGCATATAATCTACGGAGGTCCGGGCCACGGGCGGCCACGTGACCACCCCTAGGGGGCTTGGCCTAAGGGCAGCCCGGAGGCTCTCTCTCCTTAACATCGGGGTCCGGGAGCAACCGGACCTCTGCTCTCTCAACCCACACCTTTCTCAGACGAAAGATATACGGGGGTGCACATCTAGCTCCAAACCACCCCATTCAATGTGATGGGAGTAGTTGGGCGCCGCCCCATCGCATTTAATGTGATGCAAGGCACGCCTGTCAGTAATTATCAACCCTTTTTGCCTAATTCGGGGGAGAGGGTGAAAAAGTCTTCATCGGTGACCGCAAACTTACCGCGCGGTTAGGCTACCCACGCCTCTCTCTCCCGCCAGTCACCGTCGCATTTAATGCGTTGGACGGACGCATGGGGGAGAGAAGGCGACGGCTGGGGGCTCCGCGTCACCCCTAATCCAGTTGGTGAACCACTGACAGGTAGGTCTTACTGGAGTAGGTAGATTGACCACGCCCCTTGCCAGCAGCATGATAGCCTCCCCGCCTGTTTCTCTTCACCAACTCCCGCGACATGGCGATAGGAGTAGGAACGGGGCACGACCCCCGACAAGATTGAGCAAGAGCCATTCCATGGCATGAGCACGAGAGCAGGAAATCTAGGACTACTGTAGTGTCCCTTTGCACTATAAAAGGAGGTCCAAGTTCATTGTAGAAAGGATTCGACCCTTGAGAAATCGATAGCGCGCTTCAATCATCTGCTCCACCCCCTCCAGGAAAGAACTCCATTTAAGTAGAGGAAAAAGGGGTAGGCCGAAGAGTTAGATAATACTCTGATTGTAGCACAGAAAAATCACCACACCAAATCCTTGTAACCTCTCATCCACCATATCAACAATAAGAACAAGAGTAGGGTATTACGCTTCCCCAACGGTCCGAACCTGTATAAACCTATGTGTTCACGTGTTGCATGTCCTAGTTTTTTATTCTCCCCACCTTCTTCTTCTCTTTGAATCAGACTTCGGTACACCGCACCTCTGTGCCAAACCAAAAGGGGTCCCCGGAATCCCCACGTATCGAGTGCACGCATCGACATATGTTAATTACATACTTGGGCTCCCATTGTTTCGATGTTGGCTTATAAGCCGCAACAAAAAATTGAATTTTCAAATTTAGTTTTGAAGTTGAATTTGAGTTTTTTTTTCATCGTAGTCTTTTTTTTTCAGCATTGGATTTCAAATCATGAACAACACAGATGTAAAAGTTTTACCTATAAATTATTGTTTATTGCTTGGTATATATTGTTACGGCTTATTTGAAGAAGTGAAGTGAGCACGCTCTTGTTCTAAGACTATGGAAGGAGAAAGGTAGGTACGCGTTGTTGTGAGTTACTCCCTCCGATTCGTTTTATTTGACGTTGATTTGTTTAAACATAGGGAAAAAGTAGTAGTTTGTTAATGTGAACACGTACATGTAAATGTACGTACTGCGTACGGTGAAAAGCCTACTGGCACGTGCTGCTAGCGTCGCTTGCAGTAACGCAAGGGAGGTTCCTACCGGCCGGAAAAGTTACTAACCGAGAGCAGATATAGCAGCAGCAGCAGCAGCTAGCAGCAACAAGATGAATTGAAATGACCACCCGACATTGTACATGTTGACACATGGTGCGCCTGACACACGGAATATTGATACGTGAGCTAATGATGCGAGAAGCTGTCGTTTAACTCGCTGGCCCCCGGACCGGCCCTCTCTCTCTCGTTGAGTAGTAACCTTTAGATGACACCAGTAACTAGTCAGCTTTTTTTATAACCTAACAGTAGTAATTATTAACTTTAGGCACTTGTTTAAAGTTCAAAACGTACTAGTGTACTACCAGTTGTGTGCTTCCACTCTATTGGATAGCTCCATTTTGGTCTGCCTGTCAACCATTGGCTGGTCCTATATGGCATCCTTCATTTTGTGGATGACGATCACACACTTTGCATCCCCTAACAAACTTGTCAGAGTACTGCTGTACATGCATGTGTCAATGCACTATCGTTTGTTGATTAGTAGATCGAGCCTCCATGTTGGTTCTTTAATCCTAAAATTACCGTGTTAATTAATAGCATAACAAGAGAAATGATCGATCGATCAACACCTTTAACTACATAGACAATACAATTATTGTCTTTGTACAAATAAGAGCAAGATGAGAGTAGCATGCAAAATAATGCCGTTCTACTTTGTCGCCGAGGTTAGCTAAAAAATTCGGAGATATTTATACGTGGGAGTCAAAATCTTAGAGGCGATCACGAGTGCGTGTGCGTGGGCAACATATATATTCGCCGAGAGAAATTAATTAAAGAAATGGCGTGCCACTACGAGCGGTCGATCACACCGTAATCACATGCTTAAAGCGCTAAGGCACATTTACGATTCTGTGTTTGATGGATACATTATACAGCTAGCTCGTGAGCGAGAGGGTGAAGTGAGCTGTCTAAGCTTGACCACAGCTTGCTCATTTGACACTCTAAACGGGTCTGGTCAAAACTCCAAAAGGGCACTAGACAGCTAGGTAGTACTAGTACCCTATATATACCGGTACCCTTTCTATGAAATTTTCCATGTGAAATGCGAGTGTATAAATTTATCTACACGATATAATGCCTTGGATAGCTACCCCCATTGTGTATCGAAGATGACTCCTCTCGAGGGCCCACTCTTCATGGGCCACATGTCAGTGACTGGTTTTGTGCCCTGTACAGGCAATGTATTACATATGTGTAGATGGAAATCGAGAGATGAGGCAATGAGTACACGGATAGGAGGACTGCAACAACACAGATGCATACATGGCAGATGCTTGCTTCAATTGGTGACCTCAGAATTTCGGAGAAGTGCATGCTGGTATATGTGATAAAGTTACTGCAGAACACACTGGAATGCAGTCACTTTCACTTGTGAGTCTGTGACACTGCAAGTATACCTTGACGCAGAATCAATGATGAGGTGAGGTGAGATGGGGGAGAATGTGGCGGTGGTGCCCATGCAACCAGAAGCAGAAGCAGTAGCTGCTGCTGCTGCTGTGTGTGTGTGAGAGAGAGTGTGTGGGATTGGTTGGCGTGCGGTGCGGGATGGTGGGTGGCTGGCGGGTGGGGCCGGCCGGGGTTGCATGCGGTGGTAGTTACCGCAGGTAAAGGGCGAGAGAGTGTTGACGTCAAGACAACGTGGAGTGTCGGCGCTCATGGGGACCTCCTCTAGCTTCCCTTTCCCTGCCTCCGCCTCTCTCTTGCGTTTACTTTTTCATCCCCCCTTCTCTCTCCCTTTTCTTATACGAGTAACTCCTTTCACCGTTCGTTTCTTCCCCAATGCTTTGGCTACTTCTCTAGTAGAGTATATTCTCACTCTCTCCAATCCATTCTCCAGCTCCTCCTCCCAGGAGAACGAGAAAAAGAGAGATAGAGAGGAGGGGAGAGGCTCGACCATGCACGTTGTCCACGGAGGCATGGTGATGCATCAGTGCCCATGCAGTCGTGGTGGTATAGTAGTACTAGTACATTAGTAGCTTGCGCCTCCTATAGTCGTATGCTATTTTTGCAAGACATGAACAGTGCCACTGTCTCTGGTGTGCTCCACCTCCACGACGCCCGCCAGCTACGAATGCATGCACGCAGCTATATATATCCTCTGTTTGTCTCGCGAAGCCGGCCACACTACCGTACGTACGTACGTTCCGCGTGTGAAGCGACTGCTTGGTATTGGGCGGTGAAAACGTCGTCATGTACGTCCTTTTCCGAGCGATGGAAAGCCGGGTGAGGAGCCACGCACCTCACCGCGCCCGCACGCCTCCGGTCCGAGACGTGGACGCCTCTTTTGCCCCTTCCTTGCCGTTCCGTACTCTCTTCCTTCGCCGGCCGCGTGCGTGCACGTCCCTTCGCTATCTCATTTTCTAATGAGCTATTGTCATGTCTCCACAACATTTTTCTCTCAGTTTTTTCTTTTCATTTATCACTAGTGGTGATGGTTCCGTATATATAGGTGACAGCAACCGGCACCTATACCCATGAATCTGGTGACGGTTTTGGTAAGAACCGGAACGTATACTATAAGGTGAGGGTTCACGTCTATAACCGACACCTAAGAGATATTATAGTTGACGGTTATTAAACTTTCAACCACGCCAGCGGAAGACGACGCATATGTGAAGTTTTTAGGGGAATCACCTCCCGATGATGGTGTCCCTTATTAAGGGTTCTGCAATAGTGGAAGGAGCTTGAAACAAGTTGGACGAACTAGGGTAAAACTGATCAATGGAAGTAAGTGGTGGATGCCTGCATATTACACTGTAGCTAGCAAGCATCACGTACGATCGATCCAAAATTGCTTCATTTGTTCAACAGTTGATTCATTAGTGACATCTTAAGAAAATAGGATATTTTTGCTTGATTAAATGGGGGGTGATCAAGAATATGATCAGTCATTCAGCCATAACCTACTTGAGCAGTTGATCAGCTATTCAGCTTGCCAGCAAGGGTCGTTTTCCAATTTGCTTTGTGACAAGAGAAGCAACTATTGTGCGTGCCACTCCAATTAATAACACATGTATAAGGGTGACATGTCGGACATGTTTTTCTCTCAACTAATCTGTATAACCAATTGGACCACTGCATGACCTTAATGATAAAAAATTGATTTTGTCTACACGTTGCCCAAAAGACGATTTTCAAGGGATGTTTAATTATTTCTATTTTCTTTTCTCATTAGTCATGATTAGAAACATCCATTGGAAGCCAATGAGAATCCCAATGATGTATGCGCATGGGCCCGAAACATGAGAAATTGCATAATAAACGGTGGATATGGTCATGTAGCTAAATTGATGATGGATGGGATGGTTGCCATTTTGTGACCACATGCAGGACCACAGGGTGGAGGTGGAGCAGGCTGCTGTTGTCTTGTCATCGACACGGAAATGTACGATATCGTTTGCTAGCTGTACCCTCCTCTTCACCCTGTGTACCATCAGAGGACCACCATGCATTTGCGTCCCTTTTTTTTCTACCGCCAAAACACCAATTTACTGTGTAACCCAATGAGATAGGATCATAGGAGTAACCAACAGACACCTATAATGGCATAAGTTACTGTAACATGTGGCGGCTTTTCTGTTTGTCGCCAGACTAGACAAAATGTTGCTTAGGTGCCATTGAAGTTAAACAATTTCGGTCAGTATGTTATTGATCCAAGGTGTTGATCAGTGTTGACAAACAGGGCTCCATTTTCAAACGACCTTAATCCTTTGCTTTTAGCTTCATCTGTGCTTTCGGCAGCAACGCCTAAATTCTGTTTGTTTTGCACATGTATGCTCGTTTCTGTTTTCTTAGCTCCGATCAAAGGAGCACCTTGTTGACCTGGCGATCAATTTTCTTTATGTTTTATCGTGGAAGTGCACATAACCCAAAAATATGGGAGCTATGTATTGCTAGTGCCTAGTAGCTGTAGTGTCTTAGTTCCTCCTCACAAAATGTAAAAATGAAGGTTCAAGCTAAGTAGGAGGCTAAATTGTACAAGGGGCCTTGGAGGTTTTGGGCGATTGACGTATCAGTTGACAAGGTAATGTTTGTTTTAGTTGGAGCGCCTTTGTCAAAACACCGTAAAATTTTGCTGACCAATATATATATATATAAATAAAACATTGCAATGGTAGTTAATTATTTGATTGACTGGTCGCGGGTGAAAGTAATTAAGCAAACAAAGTTAGCGACAGAAAGAGTTTGTGGCATTCCTCAGTTACATGCATGTACTAGGAGCAAGATAGAATTATGAAGCAAGTTTCATTTCATATTTTCATCCTTACATCCGTGTGAACTTTTGGAGTGAAGCTGGATGGAGTACTAGGAGTTGTACACTGATTTACAGTAAAACAGAGCCATTTGCGCCATTCCACACAGTACGATAGAAGTCGATATACTACTACATATGATCGGCCGTCACACAGCTCGTCGCGCAGGTGATGAGATGACCGAGTAACTGAATGTCTGACAGCAGTAGCAGCACAGTAGAAGATGGCACGGTATCCAAGAATCCGATGATGCACCGGCCACTTGTCACCAATCACTTGCTCCTATTCTGCGGCAGAAGTCGCGATATATATATATATATACTCTTCTTGACACAACCTCCTCCTGTCTGACAATGCATGCGAGCCAGCCAGCCTAGCTGGCTATCTCGCGTATTAGGCCTTGTTTAACAAGTTCATAAAAAGTTTTCGCGAAAATGTTACATCAAACGTGTGACCAGATGTCGGGAGGTGTTTTTGGACACAAATGAAAAAACTAATTTCACGGCTAGCCTGAAAACCACGAGACGAATTTTTCGAGCATAATTAATCCGTCATTAACACATGTGTGTTACTGTAGCACTTATAGCTAATAATGACATTATTAGGCTCAAAAGATTTGTATCATCGTTTACAGCCTAACGATGTAATTAATTTTAATTTTTATCTATATTTAATGCTTCATGTATATATCTAAAGATTTGATGTGATGTTTTACAGTTTGATTATGCCCATGCTCGCAGCGCGCCGCCGATCGTGATGGGTGATTTCACAGCTATTTACGGGTGAATAAAACCGAGCTTTTTTTTGCGTGTGCGACACAAGACAGAAGTGGCGTACGTAGAGGGAAGAAGCGAGCGTGGGGAGGGCATCGAATCACGTGAGAGGGGACGAGGATCCCGAGGCGCGCGTGGGCGATGGGTCCCCGGAATCCACGCGGCACGTGCCCACTCGTGCTTACGCAGTTGCGCTGCCTCCATACACGTGACGTGACCCGTCGTTGCCAGTACGTGCAGGTGCAGCGCGCGGGAGGGGAGAGATTAATCGCGCCCGTCGCGGCGTGCACGAGGGCCGGCCATTAGTTAACTGATCGCCCCCGCGTGCGCCAGCCTATCTAGCTAGCCACCCAACCCACCCGCGCGCCATTTCTACGCGAGACGGTGGACGGCGTGCCGGGCGCGGGGGGTGTCGGTTGGAAACTTCGCAGCCGGCGGCCTATACCACATTACCGCCCGGCCTGTACGTACGACGCGTCTACGGAGGGGTGGGAGGCTCGTGATTAGGCTGAGGATGATGGATGGCGCCCCTGCCCTGAATGCTTAACATTTTAGCCCTTTTCAGAAAACAGTTTTATGTATAAACCTAAAAAATAGATACATTTGTAAATTTGCTGCTGGTTTAAACCGTTATTGCCATTAGAAAATTATATAAAAAAATACCATCAAAACTGTCATTCGGGTGGTATCTTTACAAAATAGAAAAAAATGGTGGCAAATTTACAAATGCCTCCAAAAAATATTGGTGCTATAAACCTCTTGGCGCCAATGTAAATGGCACCGAGGCTTAACGTGTCGATTGTAAATAAGGTGTGCCAAAACCTGAGCTTTGGAGTCGATCGGTTTAATATGGCCACTATGATATCATATTGATCTATTGTCAATTTTTCTAGGAAGATTAACAAATCATGATATTTTGTTTTATTTATTCAAAGGTCAATCTTGGAGGAGTATGAAATCTCCGTCCTAAATTGTACTGATTTGCTATATGAATTTGAAAAGAAAATGACAATGTACCTTGATCCATTCCCCCCATATGTGATGTAAAGATGATTACAATGATATTAATAATTTATCTCACGTAAGTTGTATTTATTTCTAGGACTAAGACTCGCGTCAAAAGTGTTGGAAGTCGAGTAAAAGAAGTCAATAACATAGAATTTGACACTAAGGTTCGACGCGAAGATCTCGAGCGTTAATTTTTATGGTCCTTTGGAACAAAGGATTTTCTTGTTGGAATTTTGGAGGAATTCAATTTTATGAAAATTTTCCTATGTGCTACTCTGGATCAAAGGAACAAGGACCCAAGAATCCTATAAAGTTTCTTTGAATTGGCTCAAAACATACGCATTAAATTTTGTAGGAATTATAATATTTGCTCTAACCCCTTGAAAAATCCTTTGGGTTTGTCTCTTCTAATTTAAAATGTCGGTTGTTTATGTGGTATATGGTATATATTCTTAAATTCTATTAACCCAAAAAATTAATGTGTTAGGACACTTCAATCCCGTATTTTTCTGTCCGTGTGCTCTAGAAATCTTGCGATCAAAAAGCCCTCGGTTGCACCATCTCTACGAGATTTTTTTCATAGGGATTAATACATGAATTAAGTTTTTAAAAAGGGCTAACAAGAAATCTAGGATGGCAACCTGTGGGGTGGGGAGGGCGCTTTCGGAGGCTCTGACACCCCCTGCTGGGTATCACGTGGCGGTTGCTTTCGCAGGGCCCCTGCCGTACCCTCTGCCACGTGTCGGTTGGCGGCCGGGCACCCGCGCCAGCCACCACCCACACACAACACTACTCCCGCCCTGCCGACGTGAGCCTGCCTGCCCATCATTTCCCCTCTGAGTCCCTGTCTTCTCCAGCGCCCACCACCGTACGCCCCCATCCATCCTAATTAATCCCACCCTCTAATTAACTAGCGTTTCTGCTAATTAATTATCCGTGCTCTCTATGTACTTATGCCTAACCTTAATTCCTGCCCGTGTTGAAGCCAAGCTATGAATCATCACATCGGATCGATCGATACCTCGTCCATCACACAGAAGTAGGAGTATATGCTAGTGAATGGTGCATTGTGTTGCAGATAATAATCCTCCATACCGAATGGCATTATTGGGTAGCAGTTACAGTACACTGCGCAGTTCTTGGCAGATGCATCCTTGTCCATATCGAGTGGATCAACATCACCTGTCGACCAGACAATCTAGCAAGATACTACTACTAGCACAATTCGATCTCAATTTCACATATATGTGTACATATTAATTACCATCGATCGATCACTTTTTTACCCGATGAGAGATGTTTGTGCATGTTTTGGCTGGCCATTTGCATTTGCATTGCATTGCACGCAGCCTCAATGATTAATCCGGAGTATCGATCGATGATGGGAAAGCAGTTGTTTTCCAAAGGTGCGGTGGACCTGACAAACACAATTACTCGCATATATATTACAGCTAGCCAGTACCGTAGTAGGGCTATCTTAAGTTGTTGTTTCCTTCCTTCCCTCTTGAGCCGGCCCACGCCGTCACATGGCCAGCAATTCACGTAACCCATGGCAATGCAATATTGCAGTCGAGAGCTGGTCCTCGTTTTTGCCTCGTTTCGCCATGGCTGCAAACTCTGCATTGCTAGCTTGCTTGCCACTAATGAACACTGTGTGACAGTGTCTGCTATTCTGCTGTACTACGTGCTTGTCCCCGCCCGTCACTTTGTAAACATGCACACACACATGCAGAGAAAAACAAGAGAGTTAATTTCCGGTGCCAATGCTAACTTGCCATGTTAATTTAACCGTACAGTACTTGGTAGTACATGTGCATATGACGCAGCTGTTTGCTACTGCTAGCTTTTTTTTTTTTGGGTCCACCTGTTGGAATTTGTCTCTCAGTTAGAACAAGCTATCCGGCGGCTGGAATTTAAATTTGTCTAGGTAATGTCTGTCTAGTGAAGGGTAATTTTTTGAGCCGGCTGGAGCGACCAATGTACGGGCGGTTTGGTTTAATTAATTTACGGTCTTAACTTGCCAAGTCGAAGTTTAGGTGCACTACAATTATATAGGCACGGACAACCATTTGTTTAATGTCACAGCTCTGGCTATCCACACTTTTTAACTATGCTTATTTGGCACACATTTAAAAGATCAGATTTTTTTTTCTTAAGATTGTTCAAGGGTGTGGTTTCGGCATTGTTAGCTCTGAACAAAATGAACAAGCCCTTATATGTACATAACGTGATGATAAATTAGTCTTTGGGCATGTCATATCGATCGTCTGTTCATGGCAAATACTGGTAGCTATTAGCTAGCTTGCTAGTGTAAATTAAATGTTTGACATACGTGTGCCCAGCAACATACTATATGGGTTGTGTGCAAACCGAGAGGAAACCAGCAGGATGCATATGCTTTTTGGTTATCAACATATATATGTACACCGCAAGCTAGCTGAAATAGCGTTCATATATACATACAACAAGAAACAGTTCGCCTTTAAACACGGGCATGCTGCATGCGGTAGCTTTCACGGTGGTTGCGGCGTAATGAATTATTACATTGTTTCCTTTAGGCCGGCTCGATCAGTTGTGTGCTTGCGCCCATTTGCATATGCATATACAGGAAGCCGTTGCGTTTTTGTTAGATAGGTCCATGCTGTAGTGGGTACCAATTAATTTCTCCCCTCTTCCCCACATATATACAAATAAATAGATACACATATTATCTGGTTTTTATGCTCAAAATTTTTACATGTATGCTAGCTCTAGGCATACAATATTTCAGTGAGGAAAACCATAAACTGGTGTAGTACGGGTAAGACAGGAGATATTTAAGGGTTATTAATTAGTTTCATCCAACTAATTAACAAGCTACATGTTCTAGCCTAGCTTGATTAGTTACCTTAATTACTTTCCGAGAACAGGATGCTAAGATGCTATTATGCTATGAAGGCAGTACACACCAACTTTGCTTTGCAAGAAAAAGCTGCCAAAATGTGCTTTCAGTTGGGTGAACCTTTAAGACGGGAGGGTTTATCGTGTAGGTAAAGGGATTTAATTGATGTGCAAGTACTACTACTACTACTAGTGATCGTCTGATCGATCACCCCGTCGTCCCTCACACACTGCATTAGCACATGCATGCTAGCTGCTTGTAGAATTGCTTCTAGCATGCGTCATGACTTTACCCTGCATGTCATCTAGCTTCCCAGCTAGAAACCTATGATCTATTTTGGCATTCGCATTGGTTGTTGCTCATACATATATTGCGATAAGATGCTATGGCCCTACTCCGATAATGCGAGGTCGAGCTAATTATTAATTAACAGCTACCCCCATATAATTATGCATGTTTGCATCATTGACATATTAATATCTGAGCACACTGCATACATATCTGTTAACTTGTAAACGCACATTAGTTATTTTTCTCTCTCTTTGAATTCTCCTTTTTTGCAAGTTTCTATAGCTTCATAAAGTTAATTATAATGGGTAAAGCTTGCCATGCAGCTACTGTGTGTGACACGACTGCTTATGAACAACATTGGGCCAGTGAAATTTTCTAGGTTGCATATATGTGAGCACATTTGTCTTCACTGTCAAGTTGGTATTAGTATATATAGTACATGTATAATTTAAATGATACATTTACATCAATTTGATGGAAAAATGCTCAACACCGTTCGGTAGGTTGACCTACATGCTCCCGTACGTCACACTCTTTCTCCTGTGCTCCATTTTTCGCGGACTGTGCCGCTACATGTCCACACACGTCAATGCATATGCATGCACGAATATATACATTGACACATATATGCGTGTGTGCTGCTCGTCGACTGCAAACCAAGCATGCCGTCTGTCTCGTTGACAGGAAATTAAAGCCGTTTGGGATGATTGCAAACAAATTAAACCATAAACACCACGCTGAATTTATTGCCCATGTCCCGTGCCACAGTGTACATGCAATCGATCGATTATTGCACGGCTCGTACGACGTCGTCCAATCCATCCTAATCGTATATGTAGTGTTACATGACATGACTAGTAGTCTAGCTAGTAGGAATACGTTGCCTGCTTGCATGTGTACACAGATATGGCCTTCAGTATGTGACCTTCTTCAGTGCTCCAATTAATCCATCGATATATCATGATTAATTTTCAGCTCGATCAACAAGAGCTTAATAGA
Source organism: Leersia perrieri (assembly GCA_000325765.3). Classification (NCBI taxonomy): domain Eukaryota; kingdom Viridiplantae; phylum Streptophyta; class Magnoliopsida; order Poales; family Poaceae; genus Leersia; species Leersia perrieri. Next base: position 14,542,922 of record CM002477.1, read on the forward strand.
GGAGCAGTGACCGTGTTTATTCAGGCTGATGGTTAAGATGAAGCTTAATTACACTAAAATAGTATACTAGCAGCAAAAGGGAAAGGGCATGACAGTGGATTAAGGGTGAAGAAACAGCTAGACAGAGACTCTGGTTGGGGAGCATGCAAGCTGTTCATTACTGGCGAAAACCGCACCGTCCATTGCATCATCATCTGTACTGTACATGCATATGGTCGCGAGGCGTTGACTCGATCGAGAGCCATGCATACTGTGGTTAAAATTAGCCTCCTGCGCTGCAACCCCGAGGAGAAGAGATTAGATGGTTGATGGTTGATGGTTGAAGTACATGCTACGTCAGTTCCATGGCTAGCTGTGCGTGAATGCCGATGCAAATGTGAAGGTTTTGTGGATATAAATCAACTCGCCGCTGATTGGCTCTTGATCACCCACAACTTCGGTGAGCTAGAAATAGTTAATTATCCAGGTGTTTGATTAATTATGCTAGTACTAGGCTGATAGCCTGGTACAGTAATCGTGTTGTTTACTGTTATCTGCTTGATTAATTACTGTGATCGAAGCATGGTTAACAACCTGTCACACCATTGTATATACGCTCAGTTGACTTGCAATGTAAATAATTTAAAATTGTTTCATTTCAACAACATGATGAATCATGAATGTACAACAGTACAAGGCAACAGCAGACCAATTGTTGGTTTATGTAGATGTTGTGTGAAATACAGGGGCGTCGACGAGAAACTCTCCTCTGCATTGCGCATTCCAATCGCGAGTTCGCGAATCGAACATGTCCAGAAATTTTCATATATCTTTGGACCTCGTCTGGAACTCTGGATGGCCACATTTTGGGCCCATTAATGTGGATAGGCCGAAATATTTTAGAACATTCATCAATACTAAAAATTCAGGCCCGTTTATGTTTATTTTAGAACATTCATCAGGTTCTCTGCATTTCTTGCCAAAGGTCACCAGGGCCTGAAAAAAAAAAGGTTAACAAAGGGGAGGAGCTGAGAACTTTAATGGGCTATCAATCGCTAAATCGAACATTATACTGTAATGGGCCGAAGTATAAGAAAGCCCATATATTAATGGGCCTCTTACTCCATGCGTCGAACGGCAGACGTATCCGTCGATCTCTCCCTTGTCCTCTATCCGCCTCCGCATTCGACAAGACATTGGCGCGTCTCCTCCTCGCCCGCCAAGCTCCTCCCCAAGAACCGCCTCCTCTCCGAGGTTTTCTTCCTAAAATTCAAAATCGCTCGCGCGTTTCTCTCTGTTGGCTTGAATTTGATTTGTCTAATTCGGGGGAAATTTGATCTGCAGAGCGAGTGGCGTGCGATTGGGGTGCAGCAGAGCCGCGGGTGGGTGCACTACGCGATCCACCGCCCGGAGCCGCACATCATGCTCTTCCGCCGCCCGCTCAACACCCAGCAGTAGCTGCGCCGATGATGACGATGCCCAGAGATAGTACCGCTGATTTACTCTCTCGTCTGCTTGTTGGATTCTAGGTGATGTTGGTGATGCCCATCTTGTGTTCGGCGTAATGCCTCCTGGGTAGGAACTGGCATGTTAACGTCTTTGTTATCATGAGTAGTACTCCGTACTTTAAACTGCTAGTGGTGGTTATATGTGATGCTTTGGTATTGCTGTTAGAACTGATAAATGGCAATCTGATGATGTTTATGCTTAGTATTGTTTCAGTATCAGTTTTTCTCTTATAGTTTTGGGCACAGAGTAGAATGGGGACTGTCAAAAGCTGTGGAGACAATTAGCCTAACTAGAGGCATAACCCAGGAGAATGGCTTCATTTTACTTTGCAAATTACATTGTCTTCGTTGATGTGCCATAGCAGCTTTGTGTTGAGTGTGCGGCATTGTCCAACTGAGGTGTGATTAAGATTAAAACATTTCGAGGCAACACTGACCACCAGTGTTTTCAGTGGCCTTCCCAACCCATCATTGTGCATCCAGTTATCTAATCACATGGTTCTGCTTCTAGACTTTAAGGATATTGAACAGAGACAAAAACGATACTTGGTTCTTCCCTGCGAGAGAAAAAGATAGAAGAGAAAAGTTAGAGCCAACCTCATAGCAAATCTACGATACTCCCTCTAGTTCGTTTTTTTTTTTGTTTGATGAGCTAACTAATGTTAAATATTTGTGGTGAGAGGGAGTACCAAGTACATGTTATTCTTTAATATAGGCTTATGGCTAGTAGTCGGCTATATTATTAAATTCAGCATTAAAACTGTTCTCTGCAGTTTGGTCCTGCCAAGTGCGATGTTGCGCATACCCTATGCACTTTCAAATTGAGAAAAGTCCATTTGCGATGCCAGAGGCAATTTCAAATTGAGAAAAGTTCATACTACATATTTGATCCCTTAACTATGGCTTTAGTCTGATTTTGCCATTTTACTTCACAAATGGTTGCTACGGGGTCCTTCAACTATTGAACCCGTTTATTCCTTGGCTCAAATATAGGTGGTTTTGATAACATGACACCATTTGGCACTGGCAGTCCGCCACATTTTAGTTCGTAAATCAATATATGGAAAGGGCATGGTGATGACATTTGGTAACTAATATTTCCTTTATTTTGTTATTGTCTATTACTATACTGACATCACTCTATATGCAAATATGCCCCATGTAGCAAAATGTAGAGAAATGTGAACGGGTTTAAGAGGGACCAATAGTGAGCGGTGTGAATGAGACTGTAACTCAGCCTATAATTGATGGACCGAATGTGAACCTCAACTTAATTAAGCAGGCTAGGCCTTGAGAGAGGCCCAACACGTTGACAGACCATAAAAACTAAAGTAAAAAAATGCTGCCCTCGTTTCTTCCAAGGTGAATAGGCTGAAGAAAAAGGCCCAACAAACAAACAGAGGACAACTAAAATGGACCATCAGTTTAATCTCCAACTGCAATTGCATTTCACGGGTCCCTGAATCATTTCGGCCTATAAAATTCCAGCCTAAGGGGTCCCTGACCGAAACCCTAAAACCACCTGTACCTCATAAAGACCCTAGCGCCGCCGCCTCAGATTTCTCCGTCTTCCTCCTCCCTTCTTCTCTCTCTCGCCGCCGTCGCCGCCGCCGCCGCCTCCCGCGTTCTGCTTCGAGGGAAACCACTCCGGCGACCTGTCTGACTTCTTCCATAAGCTGTCACTTCTTCGTAGGAGACCCCAAGGTTTTCTTCTTGTACAATTTCTCACTTTGTTATATGATCGAGGTCTCGAACTCTTTTTGTAGTAGTAGTAGTATCTCGCTTTGCTCGGTGGCTAATTAGCCAATCACACACTGCAGCCGCCATGGCAGCAACTCTAACCCTGTGTGAATGGTCAGTAAGCTCACCTACATTGATCCGTTTTGTTGCGTCCATTGGAGGAACGACTCTTGTGCGTGCTTCCTCCATTGATGCATCAACGCACACTTCTATATGACTTTGCTTGAATGCATCCTGTGATTCATGTTCTAGATTACTTATTATGAATTGCATTACAATTTACCAGTAGCATACGAACAATTGCGGTGACTCGTTAGGCAGCTGCATATCACAATCAAAGCTGTGCAGCTGGTAGTAGGTGGTGGTCACTTAGATTTATTTTTTTTTCGCGATTTGCGTCTTGTGCAATATAGAACACTGTCTTGTTGGAGCAACCGGCAAAAATCAGTCCTTCAAGTCGCCGTCGCGAACACTGTCTTGTTGCTGCATCGCAAACGCTCCTTGAATTGAATCCCCGTACAGCTCTTTTTGTCCATCTCTCTTTCTTTCATTTTCTTCCCAACTTCCCCACCATATCCGATGTTGTTCGTTAGTTGCAGTGTTTCTTCCAGGTAACACGCAGCTATTACGAGTCTCTGTTCTTGAGTCAAGAATGGGATGACCATTTAATTTTAGTGTTATATACAATAGTTGGTCTGCTGTTGCTGAGTGGTTCATAGCAGTTGCCTTCATCATAGACGATCTGTTACAGTGTTATCTGAACCTTGTGTGTTTCAGCCTTTCAGGTACTGCTTGTTGTAGTACCACTATGTTATTTGGACCCATCTCTATATGATTTTACTCATAATGTTTATTTCTTGGAGGAAACATCCAAAAGTTTTTCCTATACTAGGAGGCTGAAAGTGTTGAGGGCTTGTTCAGTTTGTTGCCACTTCCGTTGAACCTTAACAATATTTATTTGTTAGGGTTGATAGTGGCAGCAAACTGAACATGTCCTAAGTGCTCTACTGGTTATCTTTTATGCTCAATTTTCTTCTTGTGCCATGTTCCTTTAAATCGACAATGGAAATGTTCTCATCTTTATAAAGTAAACTACTGAAGCTGGATGCATCGAAATTAAGTATCTTTGTTCAAACTGGAAAACAAGCATAATCGATTGATGACTTGTTCCCACTAAGATATTAGTGGTCATTGTTAGGCTTCTTTTTTAGTGTCAAGCATGATGGATGGATGTATAATTTTTTCACAGCACTCACTTGTGAAGTTTTTGTCATCTGCAGTTTCCTTTTACGACGTCGATGTCTGCTGGTGCTCAACCTGAAGGTTCTCACCAATCTGCTCCCTCTGTGAAACCTGCTTTGTCGTCATGCCGGAGGAATAAATCTGAGAACACATCATTTGTCTCAGACTTGAGAGATAACATCCAGGAGTTCATCCATGCGTCGCCAGATGAGCACAGGACCTGTTTTACAAAGACCATTCAGAGAATGTTTGGTTTGTCAAAGGTCGTCGCAGAGAGATCGGCTCAAGCAAAGGAACCTGAAGCTGAAAGCGTTTTGCCTCTTCAGACCACCGTGTCACGGTGACTGCGAAGAGATAGATAGATCAGTAATACCATGTTCGCTGTACAAATATTTACCTGTTAGTGAGCATGATACTAGCATAGAAAAGGCATAATTTACACTTGATACTTCTAGATTTATGTATAGTTACTGGATCCTGGAGGATATATTCTGCATCAATTTGACTTCAAACACATCCTATACAAGAAGAGAGACAATTCTTTGAATTATCTACACCCAATGATGGTATCAAACTAGAGGAATCACACTAGAAGAGACATTTCCTCTTCTATGGAATCACGCTACACAACACAACCCCCTTTTCTTTATCATCTTCTTATCCAATCATCAATCTTTTTGTCCTATAAAAACATGTCTATCTACAATTGCGTCACAAGTATGACCAAGACTGTACAAAGCAGCCTAGCTGACCGACCAATCCATCTGCTGCTGAAGCTGCCTCTCCCCGGCGGCGATGAACTTGTGCTGCCCTGCTCGGAGAGTGAGCTGAGACTGAACTGTGGATTTGACCCGTACAAAGCCTGAACGCCTTCAACATCATCGACGGTAAGCTTCACCTTCTTCTCCCTTGGCTTGATGCTTGGGTACATGACGGCCCGTGGCGACGCCGAGTGGCCGAGTCCGAGGACATGGCCGATCTCGTGCGTCGCCACGGACTCGAGGTCGATGGCGGTGGCCGTGGCGTCGACGGCGAAGTCGACCGCCCAATGTTCCGAGGCGTCGAGATGGAGGCGGCCGTTTTTGGGGGAGAAGGCGTGGCCGAGGATGCCGAGCGGGCCGTCGAACGGCACGCCGTCGCCGTGGTTGCCGGCGTAGAATCCCACCTTGATGTCGGCGCCGGCGTAGTCGTCGGTCTCGACGAACCCGATCGGGATCGCGCTCGCCCACCGCGCGAACGCGCGCTGGAACACGGCGCGCACGGTCGGTGGCGGCAGGTAGTCGACGGTCGCCGTCGGTGACACGGCGTACGTCAGAACGATCGGCGGGACGTCAGACCGCGTCCACCGTGGCTCGCCTTTGAAGAACGTGAACCGGCTCACCGCGCCGCCGTGTGACGTGGCGCGATCGCCGTCGCCGTCGGCGTCGGTGACGCCGCAGCGTGGGGACATGATCTGGTCGAGCGTGGCGGAGTCGAGACGGCCGGTGACCGGAAGGCTCAGCCGAGTCTGGTACCTCATCACGGCGGCTTCCAGGTGCTCGTCGAAGGCCTCGTCGTTGTCGGAATTCTTCGCCATGTACCCGAACCTCGCCATGTATCGCTTCAGTTCGGCGAGGCCCGTGACGCGGCTCCCTCGCCGCGCGTCGAGAAGCTGCTTGAACGAGTGCCACGCCACGCCGCCGTGTCCGTGCCCGTGCGCGCCGTGCGCCACGCCGCGCGACGCCGCGGCGAGGAGGAGGAGGAGACACGCCGCAGCAGCAGCAGCAGCCGCGCCGCGACATCGGAACATGAGCGCGGCGCGGCGTGGCGTGGCGAGGCAGAGGCGGCAGGTGTGGCCGTTATTCTCGTTATTGGTGGATCGCGTCGCGCGCGGGAGGATTAGGGGATTTATGCGCGGTGGCGCGAGGGAAAAAGCTGCGGATTTGGGTCAGGTGATGGCACGTACTGTGGTTGGTTGGTTGGCCAGCGGCTGACCTTGTCGTCGCCGTCGTCGTCGTCTTCCTCCCGGCAAAACGAGAGCCGTTCTTCCTCACGTAATCCACGGGTTAAGAGATTAAGAATTCAACCTCATCAACGACGACCAACTGTCACTCACTCGCTGGTCATCATCGTCATGACGCCAAAAATACCTAACTCCACTCTCTAATTACTTGGTTTCAATTTGGGGATAAATCATAACACTACTTCCAAGCCTAATTTGGGGATAAAATCGTGGTGACACTAATAAATCTACTAATTGGCTCATCGTATAACATCAATCAAAAGATGAAAAGAACAAGACTGTTGTGTGAAAGTATGGGGTTTGCTTGACCTGAAGATAGCAGGAATCGCAGGGAGAGCATCAGGTTCAACGCGTGTTCAGTTAAGAGGAAAGGCAGGAGGTCGGGTCGATTTAATTTGGCGAATTGATCACACGATGATGTGCAAAAAGAAGGGAGGGGATGGATGGATTATGGATGATGGCTTTGTCAAATGGCGCTTTCAACGCCAAATGGTGAAAGCGAGAGGACCAATTTCTCTGCTTGGACTTGGGAGGCTTACGTTTGTGGACAGACCAGCAATGAGAAGCTGCACTTGCCTAGCTAGAAAGGTGCCTTTGCGTTGCGCCATCCAGTTGAATTGAACCAACGCATGCTTTATTTTTCTTCTTGTTTTCTTTCTTCTAGCTACTACTGATGTACTAGTACCGTATGTAATTTCCTCCCGATAGGCATCAATTTCATGGAAGAATAATAATCATCATCATCCTATGGACTAAAACTACTGAAAACTCTCCAAAAACTCAACCAGAATTAATTAACTCTCAACTGCTAAGTTGCGTAGCTCTGTGGTATGGTGTAACCGAGTTGAGTTTGACATGGAAGATGTCATATATACCAACATAAACATTTCAGAAAAAAAGAAATGGAATAACATAACTTGTGTTCTGATAGGGTGTTGCACCCATCCATCCAATATGGCTAAAACAGGATCATATGTTGTCGCAACACTGCCGTGTCATCATCTTCTGATGGATGCAGATTTTAATTTTTTTCTTCGTGTCAACAGAGTGCGAAGCTGTGGTGCTTGGGACACGGACGCAATATCTTTCATCCATATCACGCGGGCGGCCATCCGATGGCGACCGGCGCGCACTAGGTGCCGTACCAACGGTTTTTTCTTCTTCTTCTTCCATGTCCTTCTGATTGGCTTGCTTGCTCACCTTCTTTAATTCTCTTCACCTTCAATAATAATCTTCTAATTGTACTTGGGGTTTTTGGGTCTATGCAAATTTTGGACAAAGTGTCAATTGTAAGCACGCAATGTGTTGCAGGGGTCAGTATGTTAGCTTGCAGGAGTTTGCAAGAACATTGCAATTTGCAGTCTCTACGTCATGGCACAAGTCATAACCTGGGGGGAGGGAGATTGGTGACTTCTGAAACTCTGATTTGTTTATTCTGTCAAGGAGATGATGCAGCAGTTTGGTTGATACAGATGATTCGTGAAAGTCTGACATGGGAGAGAGAGCAGGTATTGTTGATGAGTACAGTTTGGTTTTAGAACAAGATGCCTTTGGTAGGCACGGGTTATCAGTCCACCAAGTTGGAACCATATGGAGATGGAAGGCTTGGCAGCATGAGACTTTTGCGATTGCACTATTGCAGCCTTCTAGTTTGTGGTTGCCGTGGAAGTACACCAACGCTGATGTGGTTTCTGGCCTGATGGCCAATCAATGGTGAGGAAATTTCTAGAGAAAGGATGAGCAGCTTTTCGCTACGTGTGCTGTCACGGTCGCAGAGAGAGAGGAAAAAAAAGGAGCTGCGGCCATCAGCGTCTGGGCCACAAGGCCTACAGCCTAGAAAGTTGCGGGCACGGCCCACATAAGCCCACCGCGAGAATGCGGACCACGACGCGCACGGCGGACATCGGGAGTTATTCGACGGTGAGACGGCGTACGTCAGCAGCATGTATGAACGTTTGCTAAATACTTCCTCCATATCTAAATATTTACGCCGTTGACTTTTTATACACGTTTGACTGCTCATCTTATTCAAAAAAATTTACTTAATTATTAATTCTTTTTATCTCATTTGATTTATCATTAAATATACTTTCAAACATATATATAACTTTACATATTTTACAATTTTTTTTGAATAAAACGAGCGGTCAAAGTTGTGTCAAAAAGTCAACGGTGTCAAATATTTAGGGAACGAGGGAGTAGCAATTTCTAACTTTCGCAATTTTAATTTTGATATGTTCAACTTTCAGTACTTTCAATTTTTGAAGCTATAACTAAAAACTTTCAAGTGAAAGTTTTTAAATATTAAGTTGAAAAGTTTCAGTTTTTAGCTGAAACTTTTAAAATTTAAGTAGAAATTTGCGTATTTAGAAACCACTTAGTAGATGAACCAGCGATCAGTCACTAAATAGTATTCCTGGTTCTTCCATCCTTCTTGCAGTACTCCCAAAAGCTGAAATTCGGGTTGACATGTTATAGCTCATGGATACCAATTACGTTGTTCATGTTAAGGTGCACCATCCTCCCCTCGCACCAATGTCTCAGTTTATCACTAATATCAGCAGTGATGAGCTGCTGAGCTCAATGATACGGACGATCTCATCACCATCACTATGGTCCACTAGGATACAACGGAGGCGATAAGGGACGGTGAAGGAGAGGGTTGGGGCGGGTAAGGGGAAGGGGGTAGGACTGGTGGAGGAGGGAGAGGGAGTGGAGGCAGGAAACAGTGTGGGGAAGGTGATACGACAACGGTGGGGGGAATGGGTTTTCTATGCATACGATGGGACATAAATATACTAAAATTAAATTTGACAATTTTTTTTCCGAAAAACATGGTTGCAGATTTTTAGTCACAGGGGTGACTAGTTTTCTATATGCGCGACGGTCGATAGGAACGAGGCCGCGAGAGAGAATCAACTTGATCTGTTACGAGAGGGTGCAAGGATGAAGTTACATGGTGGGAATATTCTCACCATGTAAATTGGCAAGTAATAGATCAAGTTGATCATCCTTGCACCCTCTCGTCAACCCACTAAATGTGGCAGAACCAGATAGTTGAAATAGGCATGTGTCAAGCTCAAGTACAGAATTGTTTGATTGGCTAGAGCTCGGGTCGTTGACAAATGACAGCACTACTTGGAATTAGACCAGTAGGATGCCAAAGTGGCGACATGTAGACACATGAAAAAGTACTTTCAAGTAGCTTAGCAACTAATTATAGCTATTATTCAATGAAAGTCATGCCGCACCACACAAGATATGTAACTACGAGTGCACGGGTACATACGCGAAGCCAACAAGACGGCAACTTGGGTCATGAACCACCTTAAAATTTATCTCAAGTCCAAAATTGTAATACCATGTATATTTTAACATTATAGAAAATCTATATGGACCACCTCCAATTTGTCTCAATATATTTAGATGGACCACCTTTCACCTTTACTCTAAAACTAGCTAGCTATGCCACTGGGTAAGATATAGGCTAGACCACGTCGCCAAAATGATCTCTTGCGTTTCTCCTCTTCTTGTCGTTGGTTGTGTCGTAAGAGCTCTTGCTTGAAGTATGATTTGAAGCTAAAATATCGGGTGGCCCCGTACAACTCCTGGATGCCCAGTACATCGTAGATATTAAGCTTTATCTTTTTTGTCCTGTAATCAAAACTCTTGTACATCACCGAGGTCAACGAAGTGGAGTGGTCGAGCCCAAGCACGTGCCCAATCTCATGTATCACTATCGACTCCAAGTCATAGGCGGATGGGTCCATGTCAACATCCAGGTTAACTGTCCACCGCCACGCCGTGTTGACGTGGATCCACCCTTGCATCGGACGGGAGGAGTGGGCGAGCGTCTTGGCACCATCGTAGCCGTCGCTGGTGCCGCACCCGGCACATTTGCCGCCGGTGAAGGGGTGGAACCCCAACGTGATGTCGGGGTCGTTGTCGTTGTAGAGGCGGTCCGCCTCCACAAACCTCATGGGGATCACGTCCGCCCACCGTGCGAACGCGGTGCGTACCACGGCGCGCACGGTGGACAGCGGGATGTACTCCACGGTGGCCGTCGTCGACACGGCGTAAGTCAGCAGCGTGCGTCCGTGCCACCTTGGTCTGCCTGGTAAAAACGTGTACCGGCCGCTCTCTTCGTCGTCGGCCGTGTCTTTGGGAGTCCGATCCAGCGTCGTCGTCTTCGTCGCCTCATCTGTGCGGCCACACGGGGACATTGTTGTTGCCGTTGTCTCGATCGTTATTAGCGGTCGGAAACTCGGAATCGCCTGACTTGATCGACGTCACGTGATTAATTAACGATCCAGTGTTGTGTTTTACTATATACTCCAAGGAAGGCTGGGGTGAGTTTGGGCTCGTAATACTTGTTGGACTCGTACGTTCGGACCAATTAATCCGAATAGTTAAGCAAAGCAAATACCGGTATTAACTGAAGCCGTATATTCCTTGCAGCAAACAGTATCGGCAATTGGAATACAAGTACAACCGCAGGACGGCAGGAGTAAGAGTCTAAGAGAAAATCAAGTGCCTATTTATTTGACCGAACTAATTAAGATCACTGGACTATTAATTCGAGTAGTATCCCATTTGGCTGTGACTTTTGTGAGTGCGGCCGGCAGCGACGACACAGAGTGTTGCGTACTTGATGACGGTGTACGGCCGGATCAGCTTCGATGGTTGTGGTGGTGGCATTGCTGATCTACTATTAATCTTTGATATTGATTGGGTTTGGATCTTCCGAGTTAATAATTAACCCTCTAGAATTTTGCTATTTTGAAGTATTGAATGTAGATTATTGGCAAAACCAATTCCATAACCCTGAGCTAATTTACGAGACGAATAATAATTACTGTACCAAATCATAGATTAATATACCTCGTTAGATTCGTCTTGAATATTAGCCCAGGGTGGGATGAGTTTTGTCGTAATGTATGTTTAATATTTCTAAATAACAAGATTCCGGAGGGCTGATTATTAGGCCATACTGATCGTTAGATTGTGATTTTGTAATTTGTAATTTCTGTAATAATTTGCTGTAGCTTTTTTTTTAAGCAAATGCACGAATAGATTCCATTATATATAAAAACTAATTCAAGTTAGAAATACACATGTAAAGTAGGTTTGTTTTTTCTTTTAAAAAATCATTCTTTGTAGATATTTAACTGGCGACCATCACAATGCAGGTGGAAACATACGGAACAGATGCTTTAACTTTAACTTTAAGTTAAATAATCTTGTTTCAAAACGTACATCTATCATACTGCATAATGCCTTAGTAGTGACTACAATGGGTTGTAAGTTTAACGTATGGAAAACTCTCGAATAAAATATTTGCAACCAAGAAATATCACACGTACTATAACGTGGGAATGACCCTTATCATAAGAGACAAACATAAAAGGCGCTAACACGCAATCTATTTTTTCAAACTGTTTTATCAATAAAGTAATTAATCTGATTCAGCGGTTGTAGGAGACATGAAGCGTTTATAGTTTGGGAAAATTAGCCATGACATTACTATTTCTTAGAATTATAGATATGACATCTTGATCCATATGTCATTTACTTACGTGGACCTTACATATCATTGACTAACAGATACTAACAGGTGACATATCTCCAACTTTAAAAAATTGCAATGGCCAATGGCAAATGCTGCCTTCTTTTGTGTTTTCTTTTTGTTTCTGCTATTATAGCGCACTTGGCGCTATGTAGTAGACTCTTTCTGTACCTACTTAATTAAAGAGTGTGCAAAACGGACAAATTCTTTAAAAAAAATAAAAATTACAATGACATGGATCCAACTTATAATTTTTCTTTCGGTGGGATGGGGTTGATTCCTACCTGAATTCCAACAGAAAAAGACCATAAATCAAAGCAAAGGATTGGTTTTCAAATGGAAACAACAAATAAAAATCATTTCATGTAGGAAGCAATGGGACCAGGACTCCATATCCTCAATACAACGGCTAAGAGGCTAGCGTGACATCACCGTACATTCTTAAGATATGCAGTTATGTACACGGCTAACATATTGACGACTGAGTATCTCATACATGTCAGTAGAGCAGGCATGCACGAACATACTTTTGCATATGTAGTGCGTTTCAAATGAGCTCTTGCACTTACATTCAAGGTTTTCAACATAAACGTAAGATATAGGCTAACTAGAGCCAGAAGATTTTACAATTTAGTCCTTTTTAAAAACTTATTTTATAAATAGACCCCTGGCGAAACTTATTCTAGTAATGGACCTTTTTACAGCGCCATAGTAGCTGACGCCGTCATACTACTACACGGCGCAATGACCACTGGCGCCGTGCTCCGGCCACGCTGGAAGTAGGGTAGACGTGGCACCGAAACACGGCGCCAGCATCATTGGCGCCGTATAGTTTGAGCAGAGCGCCAA
>CM002477.1:14555907-14647076 GCA_000325765.3 Leersia perrieri
GTGGCCGGAGCACGACGCCAGTGATCCTGGCGCTGTGAAGTAGGATCACGGCGCCAGCTACTCTGGCGCCGTAAAAAGGTCCATTCATAGAATAAGTTTTGCCAGGGGTCTATTTGTAAAATAAGTTTTCAAAAAGGACTAAATTGTAAAAAAACTCAACTAGAGCGGCATAAGTAAGATATAGGCTAGACAGAGCTGCCAAAACCGACTAGTTGTTGAGGTTCCATGAGCCGGATCGAGGTACCTCACTAACGAAAAATTCGGATTTGCGCCGTACAACTCCTGAACGCCTTCAATGTCATCGACACTGAGGCGCACTTTCTTTACCCATGGCTCAAAGTTCGGCCACATCATCGACCTCCGTACCGTGGAGAGGTCAAGGCCAAGGATATGACCAATCTCGTGCACCGCCAACGACTCCAAGTCAAAGACTACCGCTGACTTGTCCTCCTCCGCGCTCAGGTCAACCGACCAATGCTCCGCCATGTCAAAGTGAAGGCCCCCATCCTCAGGCGGTGAGGCGTGAGCTAGCACGTTTCTCGGACCATCAAACGGGGCCCGTCGCCGTGCTCGCCGTGGTAGAACCCCACCTTGATGTCCGCGCCGTCGAAGCCGTCGTCGTCCATGATCTCCTCGAAGCTCACCGGGATCACCTCCGCCCACCGCGCGAACGCCGAGCGTAGCACGGCGCGTACGGTGTCGCGCGGGAGGTAGTCCACGTGTCCGTCCGTGACAGGGCATACGTCAGCACCATCGGCTGCCGTGCTACTTGCACTCCAGGTGGTCGAGTCCACCGTGGCTTGTCAGGAAAGAACGTTTACCGGTTGACCGCGCCGCCGCCGTGAGGCTTTGTCGTCGTCGGCCCCAGCCGCGCGGCGGCCACGGGGTGGCATGAGAGGATGAACACTATTGCCAGCAGGAGGAGACACGGCCGGAACATTGCGTGGCGCTGCCGGCGAATGGACCGGCCGTTGTTTTCGTTGGCGGGTTACTGTTACTACGAAACAAAGACTAATTGTCAGAAACTAATAACGGTTGATTTCGAGGTAAAACCAGCTATTTAACTTTCACTGTTTGTTTATAAGACTGGAGTTTCTGAGTTTGGACCATAATCCATAGCTTATTAGAGTAACTTTCAATGTTTGTTTACCACTCGAACTCGTTCTGATCAAACTAGTCCGAATCGGAATACAAATAACAGAAGTAATGCACCTGTATTCGGTATTTCTCCAGAACAGTACTCCAACTCGGGTGCCGATATTTCAGGAAAAAAACATCGGACCCTGATGCATCCACGTGGCGTCACCGGCCAGTTGCATGCAACGCCTAGCCTCTCTTCTCTGCTCCCTGTGTGCGCTCATGCAGTGCATGCAGCGTGCCGTTCCTGCCTTCTTTTCCTTTTCTTCTGTCCCTCGATTTTAACATTTCAACCTACAGTCTATTTTATTGTAAAAATGATCCAATACTAATATCACGTGACTTTAGCCCAATCCACCATCCATTTTACGTACTATGGAGTAAAATCCTTCACCAACTTTTGTTTAGGTTGAAGACATATTTAACATATTCAGTACGATCCGTTGGATGTAAAATTGATGGAGGATGGAGGCTAAAGTTACCACGTGACTTGAATTCCTGCATGTAGAAGATCCAAATCCCAAAATATGCCCGCATCCCCTTTACCACGTCTTGTCGTTGCATCGTATACAGAACTGAACTGCACCAGAAGTGAAGGAGAAATGGGGCTCGATCGTTGCCAATCATTACCGTCGATTGCTCCAGTTATCAGTTCTCTCCATTTACATTCATTTTCACTTTTCATCGTCTTTGAACTAGCGTTAGAACGATCTCGAGTCGGACTAACCTCGTAGCCCTAATTTGTAGCCATGCTGGATGAGCCTAATCTAGTTGATATGATCGATTGTGAATCCACGTCGGAGGAGAGGAAAATCTTGACAACTATGATGTTGAATGGGTGGGATTTTGCGACAACATAGGTTATGGGGTGTAATCTCAAAACAAAAGTGACGATTAAGATGATATATACAATTTTCGACACAATCCAAATATGTCTGTCAACAATATACCGTATTTTAAAAAACTATACATACTTAGATACCATGTCTTTCATAAACAGGAACATGCTATCTGTATACTGCACAAAATGACTAACTAGAACGGCACAAGTAAGATATAGGCTAGCCCGAGCTGCCAAAAACGACTAGCAGGGGTCTCATGAGCCGGCTTGAAATACTCTACGAAGGAGAAATTTGGGTTGGCTCCATACAACTTCTGGACACCTTCAATATCATCGACGTTAAGACGCACTTCCCTCTCCCACGGCCCGGCGGTCGGCCACATGACCGACCTCCGCACCGTCGAGTGGTCAAGCCCAAGGATATGGCCGATCTCATGTACCGCCACCGACTCCAAGTCATAGACTACCGCTGACTTGTCCTCCTCCGCACTCAGGTCAACCGACCAATGCTCCGCCGCGTCAAAGTGAAGCCCCCCGTCCTCAGGCGGTGAGGCGTGAGCTAGCACGTTTCTCGGACCATCAAACGGGGCCCCGTCACCGTGCTCGCCGTGGTAGAACCCCACCTTGATTTCCGCGCCGCTGTAGCCGTCGTCGTCCGTGATCTCCTCGAAGCTCACCGGGATCACCTCCGCCCACCGCGCGAACGCCGAGCGCAGCACGGCACGCACGGCGTCGCGCGGGAGGTAGTCCACCGTGTCCGTTTTTGACAGCGCGTACGTCAGCACCATCGGCTGGTCTACTTGTCCAGGTGGTCGAGTCCACCGTGGCTTGTCAGGAAAGAAGGAGTAACGGCTGATCACCGCGCCGCCGCCGTGCGGCTTTGTCATCGTCGTCGGCGCCGGCCGTGCGGCGGCGGCGGGGAGGCGTGAGAGGATGAACAGCATCGTCAGCAGGAGGAGACACGCCGGCGTCGCGTCTCGGCGGCGGCGAGACCGGAACATTGCGTGGCGCCGCCGGCGATCGAGTGCATGCACTGGCTGTTATTTTCGTTGGCGGGTTGTAACTACGAAACGACGAACCGTTGTCGGAAACTAATAACGATTGATTATGAGGTGAAAATAGCTAAGCAATTTCCAATGCTTGTTTATATTGAGACTGGAGTTTCCGAGTTCGGACCATAATCGGAAAGCCAAATACCAGAAATGCACCGGTATTCGGTATTCGTTCCAAAACAGTACTCCAACTCGGACGCCGATTTCTGAAAAAAAAAAAAAGATCGGACACTGATCCACCGACGTGGCGCCACCGGCCAACTGCATGCAGCGCCTAGCCTATCTCTGCTCTCAAGCAATGTATGCAGCATGCCGTCTCAAGTTATCTTCTTCTTCTTCAATTATGTGGATTTTCCCGCTACTTAGCATATGCATATAATATAAACAATTAACCAGAGTTACAAAAGTAAGAAACAAGCTAAACCAAGCCCCCAAAACGAACTACCAGGGCTACTCTCAACATCCTTCTTGTAATACACACCCCAGTCAAAACTCGGGTTGACCCCATACAACTCTTGCACACCTTGAATGTCATCGATGTTGAGCCGCACCTTCCTCTCCCTCTCCCCGATCAACGCATACATCACCGACCTCCTCAACGGCGAGTGACCAAGCCCAAGAACATGCCCAATCTCATGCGTCGCCACCGTCTCCAAGTCAAACACATTCTTCGCCGACCTCTTCTCCCGAGCAAGATCCACCGTCCAATGCTCCGTCGCGTCGAAGTGGATCGCCCCGATCACCGACGCGTGTGCCAGAATATGTCTCGGCCCGTCGAACTGTGCCCTGTCGCCGTGCTCGCCGGAGTAGAATCCCACCTTGATGTCGGCGTCGGCGTCGTCGTCGTCGGAGATTTCGATGAATTTTATTGGGATCGCCTCCGCCCATGTCGCGAACGCGGAGCGGAGGGTGGCGAGGACGGCGTGGCGAGGGATGGAGGCGATGGTGGTGGAGTTGTGTGATAGGGCGTACGTCATCACCTTGGGTTGTCCCTCCGGCCACACCCAGTGTGGTGGATCGAGGATGACCTCGCCGCCGCCGTAATGTTGCGGCGGCGGCGGCGGAGTCGTCTCCGGCGCCGGGCGCGCGGCGGCGAGAGATGGCATGTAGGAGATGAGGACGTAGAGGAGGAGTATCGCCAGCAGATGCAGGCGACACAGGAACATCTCGCGTCGAACACTGTTAATTACTACGGCTTTGCTAATTTGCTAGTAATTTGTTGTGATTGATTCACGATTTGCGCTAAGTTTCTCTACTTAGGCAGCTTCAAACTTAGCACAAGTCGTAGCTCATGATATAATCCAACTCGTGAGATTAATCCAATGGGAATCGGGAAGCAAATAGTACTACCACAATTGTAGCTGTATTCCTTTTACAAATAGTAGTACTTACTGGATGATATTTTGATTAATAAAGATCCTTGCACATATCATATGCTTCTCTACGTGTTCTTGTCGGACTAAATCCTGAGACCGTCGACGTTAGCTCTACCATCAAGTTTGTCAGAGAAGAAGCGCTTCATGAAATCCTCGTGGGCCATCGACTTGTACACCGGCTTGCCGCCGTCCTTCACCAGCTCCGGCAGAGGTCCGACGGTCGAGTTCCCGGACACATGATGAAACACTGCCGCAGAGATGCGCTCCTTCTCCGGGTGCACCACGGCCCTATGCTCAATGCTCTTGTACCTTCCATTGCTTAGAATCTGCAAGGAGCAACCACGATGAGCAGCAAATCGATCAGCATCGATCAACTAACGTAAAAGAAAACTAGAGGGAGTATAAGTCAAGCTTAAAGCATCGTTTATGATGAAACAAGTCACTAAGTCGGAACAAAATATGGATGATCCTTTCATAAGTCTTTTTAATAAGAGGAATTGATAGACATATTCCTAAAATTAAGTTAATGCTATTATAAATTAAAGGGTAATACTATATTTCAGTTTCAGAGCGACGCACCACGGTTTCAAATATCAGCGATATATCAATTGATATATCCGATATCCTGTATATCGGTGGGGTCCGATATAATTAAATATCTGACAAAAATATCGATCATTTTTTAAATTTTGGCCAATTTTCAAACTATACATGTTTTAATCTTATCTAATGCAATATATTATGCATGTGCCATAAAATTGTGATGTCTTCTCAGCTTTAATTATATTACATCAAATGGTTTAAAGACTATTTACATAATTTCTTAAACCAATTTATTCTTTTTATACATTTTGGTCGAATTTTTTTCTACATCGCCGATATGTATCCTACATTCCTAAATATCGGTGCACTCTAATATTTTTTTTTTTAAAAATCAATAGTGGAAAACCCTGCTTATGCGTGACAGATGTATACTCAATTACCTCCAGCGTGTCACCGACATTGACGATGATTGCGTCATCGAGGGCATTGACAGCGAGCCAATTACCATCCTTCCTGATCTGCAGGCCCTGCACGTTGTTCACCTGCAGTAGCAGTGTCAGACCACCCGAATCGCAGTGCGGCGACAAGCCTAGCACTTTGCCGGCTTGCCTGCACGGAGGGTAGTAGTTCGCCCTCAAGGTCTGGGGCTGGCCTCCGAATATGTCCAGCAGAGACTCCGGATCAACGCCCATGTCCTTAGCCAAGAACTTCAAAAGGCAATTTGCTACTGTTGCCGTCTCCGAGGAGTACCTCTCCATGGAATTCCTGTCAAACAGTTGTGCTGTGATCGATAGGGCGAAACAACGGAGTGGATTTTAAACCCGCAAGGGATATCTTATCATTTCTTCGCATATGTTCAAATGGTTATAAAAATTAAAAATAAATTGACACTATAGGTTAATGTGTAATACATCACTCTATAACAGAGATATGAAAGTTCTATTTTGACTCCTATAACTTACGGAAAAAATCAAATTGAATATAACTGTGAATTTACTCATTCTAGATAGAGTTCAATTTGTTGTTTTTATTTTGTAACTTGTGGATGTCAAATTTAAATTTGCATATTTGTGAAGCGATATATCACATGATAATCAATCTTGTCCATTTTTTTATTTTTCTATAATTATTTGGATGTCATGCAGGAACATATGGACATCCCCTTCATTTTTTTTAAAGAGTTTCACATTGCAACAAGATTAGCTCATAATCGATGCAAGACTCTGGTATTGTTTTCTGAGGCAAACCTGGAAGATTGGGGATGAGCAGGCCAGAAGCTCATGTCCCTGGACTCGGTTGGGCGAAGCCGGAGGTGGAGCAGGTCTCCCCAGTCCAGCTTTTGCTTCTCGGACACGACGAAGTGCTGGCCATAGCCTTCGAACTTGTCTGTTGGTTTGGCATACGCCTGCTTGGTTTCAAGTGGCAGCCTGAAGAACTCTGTTAGATCTTCCCTCATGTCGTTGATCACTTTGTCTGGCACGCTGTGGTTGATGAGCTGCAATTTAATTTGTGAACTCAATCAGAGTTTATACTTGAACTTAAATAAGTGTTATTTTGTATAAGTTGCAAAAGACAATTTTTTCTACGATACATCGTGATTTCACACTTTTTGCTCCTAGACATGAAAAAAGTCAATCTTTGAGAAAAGACAACATCTAAATATGGTAATTAGCCAGTGGACACCGCTCCCGTTATTTCAATATTTTTGGTCTAAAGAGAGGAGAGAAGGGCCACATTTGCAAGGGAAATGACTGATCTGCCTTTCAATTCACGGAATGTGAGCTTATCTTCCATGCCAAGCTTGGCCATATGCTTACCTGTTTCGGCTACCACCGGCGATGCCCCCCACCCCCTCGCTCTTTGCGCCCCATCCCCAGTGCGTTGCTCTTCTCCTTTCGCCCCAGCTTGCGTAGGTCCCCTCCCGTCCAAACCATAATTTATGTTTTGCAAAGTCAGAAAAAAAAGCCCCCAAACTTTTCCAAAAAATGTAGGAACCCAATAAACTAATAGAGTTGTATGTAGAGGTACCAAAATTTTCGTGCAAAATTTAGTACCTCCTAATATCTAAGGTACCGAGAGGTACCAAATTTACAAATACCTCCTATTACTTTATTAAGGATTGTAAAATTGCTCTAAGTATATATATCATGTATGTTCTTCATATTGTTAGGTGGCTATTTTTGTGAGTATAATTTGCTTAAATTCGTCGGCATTTCAAGCATGAACCGAACCTAAATCTTATGGTAAAAATTACCCTCTCCACTATTTCAAAACTCTAATATTAGTTAATATATACTTGCAAGATAGATTGCTCATTTTATCAAGATATAGTTTTTTCTCGGATTGTTTGATTATTAATCTATCTTCTATCATGAACGCTTGTGATCTGTGTGCCCAGTATCCATAGTGCTAAGGACAAACTGAAATGGATAAATATATGCAATGCAGTTACCTATCTTTTTTATAATGTATTTTTTTATACATTACCTATGGGAACCTTAACATGCATTTGTGTATACTTAAATATTTTTTAATGATTATAATCACTTGTCAAGTTATCCCTCATCGTGCTCAGATCCTAGCTTCGTAACCGATTCTCTCACACATGGTTTGTTCATGGTCTGGTTTTATCACTTTGTGAATTATCAAAATAAAAGTACTTCATCTATTTCAGAATGTAAGGGTTATGGTTTTTTTATTTGCAATGTTTGACTATACGTTTTATTCAAAAAATTTATGCAAATATAAAAAATAATAAGTTGTGCTTAAATTATTTTTGATATTAAAGTAAATCACAAACAAAATAAATTATACTTCCATAATTTTTTGGATTAGACGAATGGTTAAACGTTACCGGCAATAAAATTAAAACCCTTATATTATAAAACATAGGTTGTATCTTGTGGTACCTGGAAGAAACCCCAGTGCTGACATGCAGATCCCCGCTTGGCACACTCATCTTGGGACAACTGCGGATCGAGAAGCTTAGCAAGATCGATTATTGGAATTGCAGCGTTGATGTCGCAGCCACTGATGACCTCACCGGCGCCGGCCTCGATCTGGCCTGACGTACCTCTCAGGTATCTGCTGGTCAGGTCTGTTGCAAGTCCACGCGAGTTCCTGCACATTTGGCACGGGCAGAGACATGATTATTTTGATCTTCTCTAGCTTCCTCCTCACACTGTTTGTTGTGATTACCTAGATGGATTCTTCCAATATACTATATAGATGGAGAGGGAGCTGGTGGTCGTGTTAAAGATTTATGGTTGTTATCCTAGTGATCAGGTAGAGTTATTCTAGGGATAGATCATTATGACATGCAATCTAGATAATTGAATATGGTATATTGTGAGAACAAGTGTTGCTTTTGATTAATGATGAAAAATTGACAAGTGTCCAGGAAGTGCCGGTGTTGACTAACGTGGGTCAGGTTGCGACATCTGTGTCCGAAAGACGATGGTTCGGTTTATTTATGTGCAGGGTTATTTGGGGTCAACCTTGATCAACGGCGGACCGGGATCAAACTCAGGGGGAGTTGGGATCTGGCACGGTCAAGGATGTCGGGTGACAAGGTGGGACACAAACGTACAGTAGACGGACGTCGTGGCGGGAGATCGTCGCAAATTTGATGCACAAGTCAAGAAGGATGCAAATTAGACTTCTCTTGCAAGACCTCGCGATGGGTGGAGTGGCCCGGGATGGAGATGGCCCATCTTGGCCCAGTCCACAAGAGGATCAACCAAGGAGAAGAATTTGCACTGCACAAGTACTGAAATCAGACTGGAGAAAGGACGTAAAATAGACTTCATTTATCGGTGTTGAAGGACTGAAATCAGACTTCAAAAGGACTTAAAACAAACTTCATCGGCAACTGCAGTAAACGGCCCGGCCCGGCTCAGCAACGACGACTGACAGGCGGGCCCCGCGGAGGCGACACGCAGCGACGCGGGACGGACGCGACGCGGGAGACGAGCCAGCGCGGAGAAGACGCGTGGCGTGCTGCGGCTCGTGGGCAGCGCTCACGAGCGGGAAGCGAGCGGCCGTACAGGCCACGCGGCGGCTCTGGGATCGCGCTTGGGGAGTACGCGGATCGACCGGGCCAAGTGGCGAGCAGTGATTGGCTCAAGGGGGCGCGACGCGGATCGATTGGTGGATAGCTGACGCGTGGCGGCATCGAACGGTGCTCGTGCGTGCGCGCGCGTGAGAATTCTGGAGGCTTCTGGATTCTCTGTGAATGGACCGAATCGGCCGAGGCAGATCGTGTGGCCGGTGACGTGGCGCAATCCAGGCCGTCCAAAATTGATTCGAAGGCTGAAATTGTTCCAGTATTAGGGTTTCGTCCCAGGGGTTTTTTAGACTTTTCCTTTGGGTGTTTAGGCTCCATCTTAGGCTATAAAAAGGGGGCTTAGCCTGAGGGAGAAGGTGCACTTTTGGGGAGAAATAGTTGAGAGACCACTTGGAGAGTTTTGGAGATGTATTCTCTCTTGTTCATGTGAGGATTTTTGTGAGAGTTATGATCTAGATCTTGTTAGGCTTTTGGTTCTTTAGGAAACTTGTGGTAGGCTTGTACTGAGCTTTTGTAAACTTCTATTCGATGAATGAAATTGAAAGTTTGCTGTGAAATTCGAATTGTTCTTTGCACTTGTTCTTCTTTTATTCTTACACTTCCTTTTTGATCTTGCAATTCCGAATCGATCTTGCAATCTCGACTTACTCATAGCCATGGGCTAAAAATATAGTGTCGAGTGCAAGTTATCTCTTCTCTTCTCTCTCTTTTATCTCCCTATTTCGATCTAGTCTTTATGAATGACTATGGTTGATTAGGTCGAGATTTTTGCAGGAATTTTAGGGGTTTTTCTTTACCTATTGATTCACCCCCTCTTTATAGCGGTGATGCGATCCTACATATATTTTATTTTGTTGTAACTAACTTTGTACACCACGCGCTATATATGGGTTGTTCGTACCTTACATTAATAAAGCTATACGAAGCAGAGAAGGTACCGTTTATATGTCGTTTATCAGCGCTTGGCTTCTTTCTTCACCTTCATCTAAAATGGACATTTCTTGCTTCGTTGTGATGGTCTCTCGTCGTTCTCTACCCTGGCACCGTCTCTCATAGGACAAATGGTCACCTAGAAGCTCACCAAGGCGAACGAATGTGGATTTAAACAATGGAGGGATATGTCCTCGTTGTTATATGCCATACAGATATTTATGATAAATTTTGAAATTTTTTTTAGCAAGATAGATATATATGTGACATATACCACTACTTAAACAAAGTTAAGATTCAACCTATACGTTACAACAAAAATAACAAAATAGTAAGCTGTTGTGCTAAAACGCTCACTCCAGTTTTGTACCATATATATTGTACCCGGCTACAAAGTTTTACCATGTTCAATTCTCAAGTGCACACACTATATGCGGATCATAAGGCAAATACCAGAATTGCACATCTATTCCTTTCACAGATAGTATTGGCTGATATTTGATCGAACTAATTAAAGATCCTTTGTATCATGCTTCTCTAGTTCTTGTCGGACTGAATCCTCAGGCCCTCCACATTAGCTCTTCCATCAAGTTTCGCGGAGAAGAAGCGCTTCATGAAATCCTCGTATCCCATCGACTTGTACAA
This sequence comes from Leersia perrieri, assembly GCA_000325765.3. Classification (NCBI taxonomy): domain Eukaryota; kingdom Viridiplantae; phylum Streptophyta; class Magnoliopsida; order Poales; family Poaceae; genus Leersia; species Leersia perrieri. Next base: position 14,566,498 of record CM002477.1, read on the forward strand.
CGGCTTGCCGCCGTTATTCATCACGAGCTCCGGCAGAGGCCCGATCGTCGCTTTCCGGCACGCCTGGTGGAACACCGCCGCTGATATGCGCTCCTTCTCTGGGTTCACCATGGCCCTGTGCTCAATGCTCCTGTACCTCCCATTGCTCAGAACCTGCAGGCATCAAGGACATGCATGATGGTTTAATGAGTAAGCTGAACACTGAACCAGTACTATTCCATCAGCAATTCTGCATCCATCAGGCAAGAAATATGTTTAGGTTCTCAAGAGTGATGCATCAGGTGAAAGACTGATCAGTACTTACCTCAAGCATGTCGCCGATGTTGATGATGAATGCGCCGTCGAGGGCATTGACGGCGAGCCATTTGCCATCCTTCCTGATCTGCAGGCCCTGCACGTCGTTCACCTGGAGCAGCAGCGTCAGGCTGGTCGCATCGCAGTGTGGTGACAGGCCTAGCACCTTGTCGGCTTGCCGGCACGGAGGGTAGTAGTTCGCTCTCATGGTCTGTGGCTGGCCTCTGAATATCTCCAGGAGAGACTCTGGATCGACACCCATGTCCATGGCCAAGAACTCGAACAGGCAGCGTGCTAGTTTTGCTGTCTCCGAGGAGTACCTCTCCATGGAATTCCTGCAAACAATTTTGGTGTGATGGATGCAGCGAAAGAGAGCGTTGGAACAAGAGCAACCTCTAACCAGTGTAGCCATGAACGTTCAGACTGAACCACTGAAATTCGGGAACAAAATAATTTTTGTTTTTCTCTTCTTTATACAAGTTCTCAAAACAATATTGTTTACCATAGTCATGATCCCAAAGACAAATTGCGGTTTTGTTTTGTGAGACAAACCTGAAAGATGGGGGATGAGCAGGCCAGAAGCTCATGTCCCTGGACTCGGTTGGGCGAAGCCGGAGGTGGAGCAGGTCTCCCCAGTCCAGCTTCTGCCTCTCCGACACGACGAAGTGCTGGCCATAGCCTTCGAACTTGTCTGTTGGTTTGGCATACGCCTGCTTGGTTTCAAGTGGCAGCCTGAAGAACTCCGTTAGGTCTTCCCTCACGTCGTTGATCACTTCGTCTGGCACCCCATGGTTGATGAGCTTCAATTTAATTTGTGAAATCAACCACAGCTTATCCTACTTAATCAGTATCACTGTCTGATTTGCAAAAACAATATTTGATCCTCTCACATGGTTTGTTGACGATGTAGCTTAATAGTAGTTTTGTCACTTTGTGAATCATCAACATATAAGAGCATAATTATGGATGTATCTTGATGTACCTGGAAGAAGCCCCAGTGCTGACATGCAGATCCTAGCTTGGCACACTCCTCCTGGGATGACTGAGGGTCAAGCAGCTTGGCGAGATCGATGACCGGAATTGCAGAGTTGATATCGTGGCCGCTGATGATCTCGTCGGTGCCTACCTCTGGCCTGATGTACCTCTCAGGTATCTCCTGGTAAGGTCTGTTGCAAGTCTGCGCGAGTTCCTGCACATTTGGCACGGGAAGAGACATGATTAATTTGATTTTCTCTTGCTTGCTCAGTTGCTCCTTCCACTGTTGCTGGTGATTACCTTTCTTCTATCAATAGATGGAGGGAGCATGTCACATTATTGGTCGGAGGTATTACAGAACTCCCTTTCACGGAGATTGGAAATAATTAGCAGGTTAGAAATGGTGGGTGTACGCTGTATGAGTGCTCTTCTGTTTGTCCCACCTCCTCTCTGAATACACTTCAGGTATCATTTTCATTAATAACCTTGAGAGAGTGATGGGTAGTTGGAAAGCATATGCATTGCGCTGCACTAGTACTGATTCCTGAATCTTGCAAACCTGTTATTGTTTTACAAAGACACAGAGAAATCTTTAAGCATGATCCAAACATGAATTTATAGCGTTAGCGCTGAGAAAGGGATTTACAGTGCCAAGAATTGACCTTTACATGCCTGAAACTGAAAGAATCCCCGGCTCCGAAAGCCAGATCCCAGACTTCTACACTCCACTTGGGGTGATAAGAATTTCAGATGCTGATAATCTTCTCAGGTATTTGTTCATTTGATTTACCGAGACGTCAATAGATGCCTAGATGGATCAGTGGGAGACCAATGATTCAGGATATCGGGTATGCATGCTAGATCAAAGTCCCACAAATTAATTGCAACATCGGGTATAAATATAGTGACTAATGCGCATTAAATAACTGGCAATCCCATCCACTTTACTTTGTGGGAAACATGTCCATAGTAAAAATCTTCAGTGTGACACAAGAGGACGGTATCAACTTGAAAATCAATGGTGTACTCAGTTCTTGTAATTGTTTTTTTTTTCCTGGGCAGGCAAAGGACTGCTGACAAAATTTATGTAGATTAAAGGAGTGAAAGGTACAAAGGACAACAAACATTTTTGTTCCCAAAACTGTAACTTGCAAAAGGAGTTCAGGCCTTCAGGGTAAAATTTAACAGCACTGGCTTGTTCCACCAATTAATACACTCCAAACTGAATTTAACACAGACTAACACGTCGCCTTGGCTAATTTGTTGAGGGAGTCATCAAGGATCATTGTACTTGCTCATGCTTAATATTTCTAAATACATGGTAAGTTGGTAACTCTTATTACCTGCCTTTATATTAAACCTTTATATTAAGTCCTATAAACATCAATTCAAAATTACATTTCTCAAAAAACAAGTAAACTTCGGCGGCCCTCCATCCTGCCACAATCTGAGCTCGTCCAGTGCAGCCTTTCATCACTTCCTGCAACGGAGTTTCGACATTATCGAAAACCCTTCTGTTTCTTTATTTCCATATTGTCCAAACGATTAAAGTGACAATTGTATTCATGCCCCTGAGATCCAACTGACCAAGATTGGCAGTCATGCTTAACCATTTGTCCATACTGTACTAGAAGCTCATAATAAAATGTCTGGTACACAACTCTATCCACAAATAAACACACATGTTTCTTTCCCTCTAAAATAGGGGTAATTGTATTGATTGAGTTCTTTAACCCTGCACTACAGCTTTACTACGGATCAATTCAGCAAGCTTTCCTAATTCAGAAATGGTGTAATTTCATAATGTACTAGAGGAAGCGAAGAATTATAACTCTGGGAGCAGAATCGCACCACCGTCCACAACGCGCACGGAGTGAAGGGTGGGTAGTAGCTGTCGTCGATGCGGATCGCCGCTCGCCGGGAAGTTCCATAGCTGCTGCTGGCCAGGTCGTCGGGTGCTCGTGCACCACCGCCGCGGCCGACCCCCATCGCGTTGGCCGGCCGCAATCGCAGGCACACGGCTGCCGGCGGCGGGGCACCGTCGATTTCGATAGGGTTTCAGCTATTTTTCCATGGACCATGGATAATGGGTTGGGCCGCCTGTGGAAGCCTGGGAGGAGGAGAAGCCCAGAGAATGCACAGAACATTTTGCATTATGCCCCCTTTGCAAAAAAATATTGCAATATTTTGATAGAGGAATGACGGATAATAAATATTTATGGGGCCCCGTTAAAAGCATGACAAGTAAAAAAGAAAGAATCCATGAATTTTTTTTAAAGTTCTTGTCGCATTAAATGTTTGGACGTAAATATAGACTGATAATAAAACTAATTGCATCAATAAAAGCTAATCCATTAGATAAATTTTTAAGCCTAATTAATCCACGATTAGTAAATATTTACTATAGCATCACATTCGCTAATTATTGACTAATTAGGCTCAATAGATTTGTCTTATAAAATAGTACAGAGTATGGGGTGGATTTTATTAATAGTCTATATTTAATACTTCTAATTAGTGTCCAAACATTCGATGTGACAGACTTAAAAAAAATCATGAAAACAAATAGGGTCTGAGTGATATTTCCTAATAAATCTAACTCCTTTAACTTTACCACTTTGACTTTTGCCCATGGTTTAGTCTTCTTTGTTTTTGCTAGGATGACCGTCGGTGTGGAGGCTATTTTTGTGAAGACTCTGGCTTTGTGCTCGCACCAAAGCTCCTAGGCCACCTTGATGATAATGAATTTGACATATGAGCGATTTCGGGGAGGTGGACGCCCCTGTTGTGAAGAACAATTTTAAACTCTCTTATCTCTTTTTTATTATAGCCTCAACTTTGTTTTTTTTCTGTCTTTTCGATCCTTGAATAGGTAGCAATAAATACTTGGTAGAATGAATTAACAAAGAAGAATGCCTCTCAAATGGTTGGAAAAAGATCTCAAATTATTTGGCTCAAATCCAACAAACGGAGCCTTAATGAATCCTACAAATTTTGAGATGAAGGTTGAATCCTCAAGCCGTCGAGGTGATTCCTCTTGTCCAGCTTCGTCAAAAAGCCTTAGAAGGACACTACACAAAAATCACATCAACTCATCAAGACAACACAATTGAATTAGGGTATTTATTTAAAAAGGTCTAAATTTAACCAGTATAAATCTTGTCTTTCGTCTCCATTATTCTTTTCGAGCCCGTGCATAAACACTACAGTTTATTGTCGGTGTAAAACATCATACACTCCACATTAGCCCTTCCATCAAGTTTCTCGGCATACACTGTTAATTACTCCGCACACCAATTTACTAATTTGTTGACTTGTTGTGATTGATTTACGACATGAAAATTAAGGAATTAATTAACCCCAAAGCAGCTTCAACTTGGCACAAATCGTAGCTCATGATACTAATCAAACTCGTGACATTAATCCGATGGGAATCGGAAACAAATAGTACCAGATTTGCAGCTGTATTTTACAAATACCAGTACTCACTGGCTGATTATTTTGATCAATAAAAAGATCCTTGTACATATCATATGCGTCTCTAGTTCCTGTGTTCTTCTTGTCGGACTAAATCCTCAGACCGTCGACGTTAGCTCTGCCATCAAGTTTGGCAGAGACGAAGCGCTTCATGAAATCCTCATGGACCATCTTGTACAGTGGCTTGCCGCCGTCCTTCACCAGCTCCGGCAGAGGCCCGACGATCGAGTTCGGGGATACATGATGGAACAGTGCCGCCGAGATGCGCTCCTTCTCCGGGTGCACCGTGGCCCCGTGCTCAATGCTCTTGTACCTCCCATTGCTCAGAATCTAAAGGCAGCAACGATGAGCAGCAATTCAGCATTGACTGACAGGCAAGAAATATAGCCCCTCCGTTTGATGGTCATCCTTTTATTAAAACTTTTGTGTATGCAATTAAATATACTATCTCTCGCTACAAATGCTGTTTGATGTTGGTTGGCTCACTTGTTAGCTAACCAACGTAATAAATAAATAAATTGAGGGAGCATATATAAGTCAAGTTTAAAGCACCGTTAATGATGAAACAAGTTAGAACAAAATATAGATGATTTTTCATAAGTTTTTAAAGACGAATTTTTGAACATATTCCTATAATTTAGTAAATATTGTCATAAATTAAAGGAAAGTACTATATTTCAGTTTCAGAGCGACGCATGAGCTGAGTCTGAGGTACGTACTCATGTGTGACCCTTGTACTCTCGAATCTCAATTACCTCGAGCGTGTCGCCGACATTGACGATGAATGCGTCGTCAAGGGCATCGACAGCGAGCCACTTACCACCCTTCCTGATCTGTAGGCCCTGCACATTGTTCATCTGTAGTAGCAGCGTCAGGCCACCCGAATCGCAGTGCGGCGACAGGCCTAGCACTTTGCCGGCTTGCCTGCACTGTGGGTAGTAGTTCGCCCTCAAGGTCTGGGGCGGGCCTCTGAATATGTCCAGCAAAGACTTCGGATGAACCCCCATGTCCTTAGCCAAGAACTTCAAAAGGCAATGTGCTACCGTTGCCGTCTCCGAGGAGTACCTCTCCATGGAATTCCTGTCAAACATTTTGTGTTGTGATTGAAAGGGCGAAACATCGTTTTGGCAGTGGATTTTAAACTCTCCAGGGATATCCCGTCATTCGCGTATCATTCAAATGGTTATAGAATATAGGAATAAATTGACAATATCGATTAACGTGTAATATATGGCTCTACAAATATGCAAGTTAAAATTCAACTTATATAACTTGCCAAAAAAATGCAAATATAACTTTGAATTTACGCATACTAGATAGAGTTAATTTTTCTATTTTTTCTGTAACTTACAGATATCGAATATTTTATTGACAAAGAAGGTAGAGCAAAGTCTACCTTATAACAATTTTCATTAACGGTGAAGGAAGAAAACAGAACAACGGCAACAAAAGGTGGCTTGTACACAAGAGGGCGAGCGAGATGCTTCTGCTGGTTCCCGGGGGAGTTGGTTGGTTGGAGCGGCACCTGATTGATGGTTGTGCCCCTGTCCAGTTGGTTGTGCCGTTTAACTCTCATCTGGCCTCGTAGATGTCAAATATCAACTTGCATGTTTGTGGAGCGGAGTGATATATAACATACTAATAAACTACAACAAATTTTTAGTATTTTTATAATTATTTGGATGTCATGCAAGAATAGGTGGCCATTCCATTAAGAAAAATTTAGAGAGTTTCCCATTGCAACAAGAGTAGCTCACTAGCTCATGACCGATGCAAAGACTGTTTTTGTTTTGTGAGGCTAACCTGAAAGATGGGGGATGAGCAGGCCATAAGCTCATGTCCCTGGACTCAGTTGGGCGAAGCCGGAGGTAGAGCAGGTCTCCCCAGTCTAGCTTCTGCTTCTCCGAGACAACGAAGTGCTGGCCATAGCCTTCCAACTTGTCTATTGGTTTGGCATATGCCTCCTTGGCTTCAAGTGGCAGCCTGAAGAACTCAATTAGGTCTTCCCTCATGTTATTGATCACTTCGTCTGGCACGCCGTGGTTGATGAGCTGCAATTTAATTTGTGAACTCAACCAGAGTTTATACTTGAACTTAAATAAGTGTCATTTTGTATAAGTTGCAAAAGACAAATTTTTCTACAATGCATCGTGTTTTTACACTCTTTGCTCCTGGACATGAAAAAAGTCAATCTTTGAGGAAAGACAACATCTAAATATAGTAATTAGCCGGTGGACATCGCTCCCGTTATTTCAATATTTTTGGTCTAAAGAGAGGAGAGAAGGGCCACATTTGCAAGGGAAATGACTGATCTGCCCTTCTATTCAGAAAATGTGAGCTTATCCTCCATGCCAAGCTTGGCTCATATTAACTTAAATCAATGTCATTTTGTATAATTGGCAAAAGCCAAATTTTACTTACTACCTCCGTCCCAAAAAGATTTTATTTTTAGATTTCTGTGTCCAACTTGAACGGTCCGTCTTATCTAAAAAAAATATAGTTAATATTTTTTGTTGTTTTTAAATGGTAATTTACGAATAGTACTTCATGCATTACTATTTTCTAATTTATTCATAAAACTTTTAAATAAGACCACTATTGGAGATACGGTCTTTGGCCGGAGGGGCGAAATCAACATTAGTCCTAGAATAAGTTAAAACCGGGACTAAAGATGTTCTTTAGTCCCAGTTTAAAACCTGTCAAATGTGTGGGGCATCTTTCGCCCCGGTTGGTAACACCAACCGGGACTAAAGATCATCTTTAGCCCCAGTTCAATACCTGTCAGGCGGTGTCAGGGGCGGGCATCTTTAGCCGCGTCGACGAACGGTCAAAGTTGGACACGGAAATAAAAAAATAAAGTTTTTTTTTACGGAGGGAGTACATGACATCATGATTTTATGCTTTTAGCTTCTAGACACGACTAAAGTCAATCTTTGAGGAAAGACGACCTCTAAATATGGTAATTAGCCAGCGGACACCGTTCTCATCATATCAATATTTTTTGTCTAAAGAGAGGACATTTTCAAGGGAAATGGCGGATCTGCCCTTCCATTTAGAAAATACGAGCTTCTGCCCCATGCCAAGTTTGGCTCATATGCCCATTAGTTTTGGCTGCCATCAGCGATACACCCTCCCTTGTTGCGCCCTATCCCCAGTGCTTTCCTCTTCTCCATTCTCCCCCGACCCGCCTTAGGTCCCCTCCCACCTAGACCGGCTCTGTCCGATGATCATCACCACCACCCTGTCATCTCTAATGGTTCCCGTCGTCGATCTGGGAGGTGGAGGACATGCCAGAAAATCTATCATGCCCCACAAGATCAGTCATCGCCGCTGCCTGCTGCACCCACTTGTTGAGGCTTTGTCTAGGCCCCGACAAATCAACTGTCGCACCGCTATCTACGCCATCCTCCCCCTTCCAACACCGTCCAGCGCTGACCTCCACAGGCTGCCTCCATCCCCTTTCCTCCTAGCTTAGATCTAGTTAGAGCAAAGCCGTGTTTTGGGGGTGGGCGCTAAAACAACAAAGTTAGATGTTTTGCAAAAACACTACCCAACAAGGAATCTGACAACTGATATAGTTGTACATATGTGAGTATATATTTCTTATATTCTTCATATTGGTAGGTGGCTATTTTGCAGGTATAATTTACTTAATTTGCTAGCATTTCAAGCATGAATTGAACCTAAATCCTTATGGTATAAATTACCTCTCCACGCGGAGTGAGCGTAGCTCAACTGGTTAGGTACCCAGTGAGGGAACCTTTCCACCCGGATTCAAATCTCAGCGAGACGTCTATGGTGACTTCGTCAATCTCGAGATATATCGGCTCAATCTTCGGAGGTGCTCGTAGAAGTAGGTTTTGCGTGTGTGTTTATAGGGGTAAGTGTGCACGTGTTTGTGGGCGTCTGCGTGTGTACTGTGTTTCTCAGAAAAATAAACTCTCCAATATAATTTCAAAACTCTAAAATATTAGTTAAACATATACCTTTTACATAATTATAATCACTTGTCAAGTTGTCCCTCATTGTGCTCAGATCCTAGCTTCGTAACCGAATATCTCACGCACGTGGTTTGTTCGTGATCTATGGTTGTATCACTTGTAAATCATCAAAAATAAAAGATACTATGTACTATGTATCTTGTGGTACCTGGAAGAAACCCCAGTGCTGACATGCAGATCCCAGCTTGGCACACTCCTCTTGGGACGAACGCGGATCAAGCAGCCTGGCAAGATCGATGACTGGAATTGCAGCGTTGATGTCGCAGCCACTTACGACCTCGCCGGTGCCGGCCTCCGGCCTGACGTACCTCTCAGGTATCTGCCGGTCAAGTCTGTTGCAAGTCCACGCGAGTTCCTGCACATTTGGCACGGGCAGAGACATAATTATTTTGATCTTCTCTAGATTGCTGCTCGCACACTGTTTGTTGTGATTACCCTGATGGATTCTTCCAATATATATAGATGGAGAGGGATCAGGTAGTTATTGTAGGGCAAAACCTGCAGCTGTCCTGGTGGGTGACATTAAAAAAGAAATATTAAGTGTGGAAGAAGACTGGCGTGTTTTCTATGTATAACAAGTTAACAACCACTCAACCAGTAGACTTTTTTCGTTTTGGTACGGTGTTGTTTCATTGTTGTGAGTCTCTGCCTTAGCGACAACATCCTGACGTGAAATTATACCAAACTTTTATTCCATCAATTTTAGGGTTCGCGAAAAAAATTAGATATCACGTTGGACGTTTGACCGGATATCGACAGAGGTTTTCGGATACGAAGGAAAAAACCAATAATAGTTTTATCACATTGTTTTCGCGAACAATGTTGGGAACTAGCAAAGCAAAGGTTTATCTCATTGTTTTGTCTTCTCCCTGTTCAGATATGTTGAGTTTAAGCTTAGATTGAGCCTTTGCTCCTTGATCTGTAGCAGCAGCAGCAATCTTTTGTTCTCATTGTCAGCAAGTAACAACAACAAGTATTGCCGTTCATTTCATATTCAAGCACACCATGTTTAGTAGCAGAGAACCCCAGTTGTGTTATGCTTCTTGCAACCAATTGTTCTGCTAGCTGTTTGTCGCCCACTGCCACATGTTTCGCTATTGCCTATTTTTTTTTGACCAAGCACAGTAGGGGAGGCCCCCACGGTATAGGTATTTTTTTTCTTTATTTAAGCCTGAAATTCGCTCCCTTGAGGAGTTGAACCTAGGACCTATTGGTGCTACTTGAGCATTGCAACCGCTAGGCTACAACCCCTTTCATATAGTGTCAACGTTGCTGCTACCGTCTTTCTTTTGTTAGTTTGTCATATTGAGTCCATCCAAGTCCATTTCAACCTTCAATTCGTTGAAGCCATTCTAGTACATCTCATCACCAGCTCTCTGTTTGAGCCGGTCTACATCGTCGTCACCTCTCTATCAAAGTTGGTTTATTACGTCCCAGCTTCCCATCGAAGCCATCATCAATCATCGAGCATATACATCCTCTTCTGCATTTGAGGTGGGGGTACGCTGTACGAGTGCTCTTCTGTTTGTCCCACCTCCTCTCTGAATACACTCCAGGTGTTATTTTCATTGATAACCTTGAGAGAGTGATGGGTAGTTGGAAAGCATATACATCGTCCTGCACTAGTCCTGATTCCTGAATCTTGCAAACCTGTTATTGTCTTACAAAGACAGAGAAATCTTTAAGCATGATCCAAACATGAATTCATAGCGTTAGCGCTGAAAAAGGGATTTACAGTACCAAGAATTAACCTTTGCAAACTGAAAGAATCCCAGGCTTTCTACACTCGAGTTGGGGGGATAAGAATTTCAGATGCTGATTATCTTCTCAGGTATTCGTTCATCTGATTTACGGAAACGTCAATAGATGCCTCTGAAAGGGTGTGTGTGGGCTCAATTCTGAAAGTTTTCCCTTGTTCCTAAATCAGAACAGGTCAATTTCATACCGTATGTTTTCTTTTTCCTACATCGTCGTAAAAATCAATCAGGTACACAGTCCTATCAACAATGAACGTACTAGTATGTTTTCTTTTTCTCTAAAAAGAAAAATAGGTGTAGCTATGGATTTAGTGCTTCAACCGTCGTATTGTCTAGCTTTTATTACGGGATCAATTCTAGAAGTTTGCCCTTGTTCCTAGTACTACTACATCAGAAACGTGCCAATTTCATATTGTACTAGAAGCTGATAATAAAATCAATCTGGTACGCAATTCTATCCACAAATAAACATATGCTTTTTCCCTTTGAAAAAAACATAATTATATTGATTTAGTGCTTCAACCCTCGTTCCTAATTCACAAATGGTATTGATTTACAGCTTTACTACGGACCAATTCAGAAAGCTTTCTCTCGTTCCTAATTCATATACCAAAATGACCGTTTTAGAAGTTTATGTACTAGATTGCACATACATGTCAAGTTCATGTACCACCAATACAATTTAGTTCTTTTTTTTAATCAAAAGTCGAACTATACGCCCATATATGTGTGTAAGCCAGAATTGAGGCCCATCAAAAAGAGGCTGACAGTTCCAAAGAAATACCCGCAGGCCTGTCTATAAGCACGCGAATGAAAGCCCAACTACAGAGCCCATGTAGTCCGACCACCAAAATTCCCCTTTCAATCGTTGCCTCGTCGGCGGCCACCGCCTCCGCCGCGCAAATGGGCAGCTTCGCCGCGCGGCAATGGCGGCGGCCGCGCCGCCACCGCTTGCCTCGCCCACCACACGGCCTCCACCCGCCGTGTCGTGCTCTCGCCGAGCATGCCCCGATGATATCATCAGAGCCGCCTCCGGCCATCGCCACGTTCTCCCGCGTCTTCCAGCGCTGCGCCGCCCAGGCGGGAAGCCGGGAGGCCCTCGCCGCCGGCCGCGCCGCCCACGCGCGCATGGTGACGTCAGGGTTCGTCCCCACCGCCTTCGTCTCCAACTGCCTCCTCCAGATGTACGCGCGCTGCGGGGGCGCCGCGTGCGCACGGAGGGTGTTCGACGCGATGCCCCACCGGGACACCGTGTCCTGGAACACCATGCTCACCGCGTACTCGCACGCAGGGGACATCTCCGCCGCCGACGCTCTCTTTGGGGAGATGCCGGACCCGGACGTGGTGTCGTGGAACGCGCTCGTCTCCGGTTACTGCCAGCGTGGCATGTTCTGGGAGTCGGTTTATCTGTTCATGGAGATGGCTCGCCGTGGTGTTTCCCCGGACCGGACGACGTTTGCTGTCCTGCTCAAGTCGTGCAGTGCTTTGGAAGAGTTGGCACTTGGTGTTCAAGTCCATGGGTTGGCAGTGAAGACAGGGTTGGAGGTCGATGTCCGGACGGGGAGTGCTCTGGTTGACATGTATGGCAAATGCAGGTGTTTGGAAGATGCACTTTGCTTCTTCTATGGTATGCCTGAGAGGAACTGGGTCTCGTGGGGTGCTGCTATTGCAGGATGTGTTCATAATGAGCAGTATATGCGTGGACTAGAACTGTTCATTGAGATGCAGAGATTGGGACTTGGGGTGAGCCAACCAGCTTATGCCAGTGTCTTCAGATCCTGTGCGGCAGTGTCATATCTGAACACTGGAAGGCAGTTGCATGCACACGCCATAAAAAACAAATTTAATTCCGACCGAATTGTTGGGACAGCCATTGTGGACGTGTATGCTAAGGCTAATAGCTTGGCTGATGCTAGAAGAGCATTCTTTGGGTTGCCCAACCATACGGTGGAGACATGCAATGCCATGATGGTTGGGCTTGTACGGGCAGGGCTAGGAGTTGAGGCCATGGAACTATTTCAGTTTATGCTTAGGTCTAGCATTGGTTTTGATGCAGTCAGCTTATCAGGGGTTTTCAGTGCTTGTGCTGAAACTAAGGGTTACTTCAAAGGGCAGCAAGTTCACTCTTTAGCAATTAAATCAGGTTTTGATGTGGACATCTGTGTCAATAACGCAGTTCTCGATCTGTATGGAAAGTGCAAAGCATTGAAGGAAGCATACCTTATCTTCCAGGACATGAGGCAAAAAGACTCAGTCTCTTGGAATTCTATTATTGCAGCTCTTGAGCAAAATGGGCACTATGATGATACAATAATTCATTTTAATGAGATGCTGCGCTTTGGTATGAAACCAGATGATTTCACTTATGGTAGTGTTCTTAAAGCTTGTGCAGCTTTACGGTCCTTGGAGTATGGATTGATGGTACATGACAAAGTTATCAAGTCAGGCCTTGGTTCAGATGCTTTTGTAGCAAGCACTGTTGTTGACATGTATTGCAAATGTGGCATAATTGACGAGGCTCAAAAACTTCATGACAGAATTGGGAGGCAACAAGTTGTTTCGTGGAATGCCATTTTATCTGGGTTTTCACTCAACAAAGAGAGTGAAGAAGCCCAGAAATTCTTCTCCGAGATGCTAGATATGGGTCTAAAACCTGATCATTTCACATTTGCCACTGTTCTTGATACTTGTGCGAACCTTGCCACCATTGAGCTCGGGAAACAAATCCATGGTCAGATCATCAAGCAAGAAATGCTTGATGATGAATATATATCCAGCACTCTTGTAGACATGTATGCTAAATGTGGGAACATGCCAGACTCACTGCTAGTGTTTGAGAAGGCACAGAAACGGGATTTTGTATCATGGAATGCTATGATATGTGGGTATGCGCTCCATGGGCTAGGAGTAGAGGCACTCAAGATGTTCGAGAGGATGCAAAAAGAGAATGTGGTGCCAAACCATGCTACTTTTGTTGCAGTACTTCGGGCATGCAGCCATGTTGGGATGCTCGATGATGGCTGCCACTACTTTCATCTTATGACTACCCACTACGAACTGGAACCACAACTGGAGCACTTTGCTTGCATGGTGGATATACTAGGGCGCTCAAAGGGCCCACGAGAAGCTGTGAAGTTTATCAACAGCATGCCTTTTCAAGCTGATGCAGTCATATGGAAGACTCTCCTCAGCATTTGCAAGATTCGTCAGGACATTGAGATTGCTGAACTTGCTGCCAGCAATGTTCTACTGTTGGATCCTGATGATTCTTCAGTTTATATTCTTCTCTCAAATGTATATGCGGAATCAGGGAAATGGGCTGATGTTTCAAGGACAAGAAGGCTACTAAAGCAGGGGCATCTGAAAAAGGAGCCTGGTTGTAGCTGGATTGAGGTGCAAAGCGAGATGCACGGTTTCCTTGTAGGAGATAAGGCCCATCCGAGATCGGTTGAGCTATATGAGATGTTGGATGACTTGATCGGTGAAATGAAACTCTCTGGATATGAACCTGATTCAGCTTCTTTTGTTGAGGTCGGTGAAGAGGGCAGTGCACCTGAGCAAGATGACTTGCTTGGAGTTGTTAGTGGCTAATCTGCTGTGCAGTTTCAATCTATTGTATTTGCATTGTCTACAGATAAATGTGACAACCACCCCACATCAGAGACAGTGGACTACAAAAGATGCTGATGCTGGAATTTCTTAACTGTTCGTCGTGGTCATGTCAGTATAAGCGTGTTGTTCTTGTTGATCTTACAGAAGCATGCAACTGGAAACTGTTGGCATTAGAGCAAGTAATGGCCAAGTCCCTGTTGTGAGTGTTGTGGGGTGGTGAACAGATAGCTTATGCCTGATACGGGCTTGAATAGAGGTCCTTGACTAAAAGTGGCAAAAGAATAAGTGTACATGCCACCGTGGCCCGTACCTCAGTACACAGACGCACAAAAGAGAAACAAGAAGTAACGCACACCATCCCAAACAACATGCACACAAAGAAGAAAAATAATGATGCCTATTGTGAGCTCTCTGATGTACAATTGAACCTGAAGATTATATACTTGTGAGCCTGATTTTTTATGAGAAGCTTTGTGAACAGTATGAGAAGTTTGATTCAACTGTTGTCTAGAAAAGATGCAAGGTCCTTGGCCAATGGTGACCAAGAGGTATAATTTCATTGAGATGATGCGTACTTCTGTAGATCTGAGTATATTTGTATTCCACAGAGTAATTACAATTATTGGTAGACCAAACAAAGGTTGCAGCAGAAATATGACATATTCACATTTCCCTTCCAAGATCTTCTTAGATTTTTTATTTCCTAGGCAGTGCAATTGTTTGGATGTTAATTTAAACAACATTGCTTCAAGTCATGCCAACCCATGGTACAACAATTGGATTATTTATCATTGCTGATGCAAGTGAGTAGTATTTTCTTGTGGTTGCAGACTGATGTGTTGGTTTACATTGTGCTGTTTTCTTCTGTATTCTGTTGTCCATTGCTTTCCCTTTGCTTTTCAACATATAGCTGCAACTTATAATTTGTCTCTTTCCAGTTTTGAGTATTAGGTTCCGTGTTAGTCTAAACTCTAAAATTCAAGGTGTTGCCTCAAGCATAATATCTTTTCCCCAGCTGTCTGTATGTTCTGCAACATGACTGTATTATATATCATGGCTACCAAGAGGCTGATTTTTTTTACCACTGCTGTCTCAGATTGTGTTATATCCTGTGCACGCCAATCTCAGTGGTTATTGAACAAAGAGATTGCTTTGCAGGGGTGTGCTCAATGAAGGGGAAAGAGGAAGGCAGAGTTCTAACTACAGGTGTGCTGATTCAATATTATTATTTTCTCAGAATCATGAACTAAATTGGTACTTTGGGGCAGTTTTCAAGTTGATTGCCAGTTTTTTTTAGAATAGAACATGTGGTGGCTGCAATTGCGATCAGACGAGTGAACTAGAATGTGTAAGGTGTTGTGCATTTTGTTTCTGTGGTTTCCACTTTCAATGGCTAAATCCTTCTAGAAATACATCTATATCATATATGCATACTGGATCTTGCCTTATACAGTCTATGGTTTTAGCATCAATGTGTTCACTTTAACTGCTTCAGTTCAATTTAGGGGTTCACATATGATACACAAATGCCTGAGTTCAAGATCCCAGAAAAGGCTGAATGAAAAAAAATAAATCAATCGAAGCATGTGATGGGAAGATATATGGATCGTTAGTTGTTCACTCATGTGTTCTAAATTGTTAGCGTGAACTGAAGTTGCATTATCATATAGGCATCGATGTATATTTTTCTTTTGTTCCAGGTGTTTGCATCATAATTTGAGAACATGTTGTTCATTTCCTGATATATGGGACAAGACTCAAAATATCAGGTAAATCATCATCATATCACATGATTATTTGACACCTCTAGATATAATAAGCGTCTAGGACACAGCCCTGAAGCAGGTTTATCTTAGAATCACTACATGCATGATGGACATAACTACTGTTCCAACTTTAATATATCCACTCTGTTCCTTCCATCAAGCTGTTGTGTGAAGAATTGTTTCATGAAATCATGGTAACTTATCGATTTGTATTTCACTTTATCATCTTTCACAAACTCCGGCAGAGGGCTGATCATCATATTCTCGCATGGATAGTGGAACAGTGATGCTGAAATCCGCTCTTTATTTGGGTGTATCACGGCCCTGTGCTCAACACTTCTGAATTTGCCGTTACTCAGGATCTGTATATATTAATAGCACATCACTTACATCAGAAGGTGCAAGAGTACCAGGCCGTCCAACAAAAATGCTCAGAAATTGAACATCAGTCATGGACTAGTGAATATAAGCAATTTGAAGTTAGGTATGTTGTTTGGTGCTTTGACAAGTGAGAACATTATTTGTTCTTGGTCATTACCTCAAGTGTGTCACCAATGTTAGCAATGATTGCATTATTCGGAGCGTCTACAGAGAACCACTTGCCATCCCTCTTGATCTGGAGGCCCTGCACGTCATTAATCTGGAGCAGCAGTGTCAGGCCAACCACGTCAGTGTGTGGCGAAATGCCCATCACCTTGTCAGCTTGCCGGCACGGTGGGTAGTAGGCCATTCTTATGCCTCGAAGCTGGTCTTCAAATATGCCTACCAGCAACTCCGGCTTAGCGCCCACGGCCTTAGCCATGAACTCAAACAAGCAGAGTGCTAGACTATTAGTCTCTGATGAGTATGCATCAATGGATTGCCTATTTTCAGACATCTCCAGTTAAGTTTGGTAAATACTTATCAAAAGCTAAATTGCACAATTATTTGGTAGAGCACCTGAAAGATGCAGGGGAAGTGGGCCAGAACCGCAAATCCCTTGAGTCCCTAGGATGGACTTGAACATAAAGCTGGTCTGCCCAGTCAAGTTTCTGGTCATCGGAAAAAACGAATGCATGTCCATAACCTTCAATACTATTGGGTAGCTGTTTGTACTCCTCCTTGGCGTCCAGTGGCTGGCTGAAGAAATCAACAACATCCCTCTTGAAGTTTGCAATCACTTCATCTGGCACTCCATGGTTGATGAGCTGTAGTTAAATAATGCTTCCATTATAACATTTGCACAGGTCAAACTGAGCTAGAGCTTCTGACAGTATATGAATGGGTTCATTTTCTGCCAACATAATTTTATTATCTGTTGCATCTTTAATCAATTTAAACACTCTTTTATATACAGTATGCATTTGCATGTAGGTACCTTCACTTTCCAAAGCTGAATGCCTAGAACCTAAAGTGACATACCTGAAAGAACCCCCAATACTGGCAGGCAGATCTGAGCTTCACACACTCCTCATCTGATGATTGTGGAGAAAGCAACTTGTTGAGATCAATGATCGGAATCGCCATGTCACCTTGATAGTTGCATATGACTTCGTCAGAACTATCATCTGTCCTGATGATGTACCTTTCAGGTATGTGTTCATCTGGACCATTGCAAGTTCTTGCAAGCTCCTGCACATTCGGCACTGGGAGAGAACCAACAGTTCTTGCTCCCGCCATTGCAATTCCCAAGTTTCTGCAGAAATGTTTTTCTGGCTAGCAGTTACTCTAGGCTGTATATTGCCCAGAATATGTAGAAGATATCCACAAATATAGACCTTCAGAAGAACACATCTATGTTGAAATCGACATATATCATATATGGGGAAGGCACAACAGTACCAACAACCCAATTAACAGATAAACATCAAGTCTGTGATCCTAATATACCGCTTCAAGCTGTCCAGTTGTACACTATCTTCCATCATCGCGTGAAAAGAGCCCTTAGAATTTTCACCATCTAGTGTGCCTCACCTGTCATCAGCTAGCGACGACTAACCGTGGAAAAAAAGGAGGGTGATGTAGAATTGTAGAAAGTCAACCAAGAGGTTTCCAAATTACAACCACCTTATCTGTCTCCTTCAGTAAGTCTGATGTGAACATTTACATCATCCCTCTCTAAAAAAACCCACTTGTTGTTATCATGATATATCACAATCTCTCTTACGTAGTACTGAATACTGAATAAGGAGATATTTTCAAATCTGATTCTTACTTAATATGGATAAGGAGATATTCCTGAGTGTTTTTCAGCCCGAGCATAATTAGTACTACTATATTAAAGCCGGTGCTAAGAGCGGACTCCTGTGTCTGTTTTATCAAACAGAACATGTTGAGTGCAGATTACATGCATAAACAATACTCCATCTGTCATTAAATGTTTGACGCCGTTGACTTTTTTAACACATGTTTGACCGTTCGTCTTATTCAAAAAAATTATGAAATAATTAATTTTTTTCTATCATTTGATTCATTGTTAAATAAACTTTTATGCGCACATATAATTTTATATATTTCATAAAGGTTTTTAAATAAGACGAACGATCAAACGTGTGTCAAAAAGTCAACGGCATCAAACATTTAAGGACGGAGGGAGTACACCGACATACTAGCACAATATTGTTTGTGATATCTAGATAGCAAATACAATTATATGTAGGACGATTCATCCTACATACCAGATTCTTGCAAGGATAGTGGATTCAACATTCTTTTTCTTAGAAACATGAGCTACCTAAAACATGAATTGGTAGTTTGGGGGCAGCCTTCAAGTTGATTGCCAGTTTTTTTTTTTAAATAGAACACATGGTGGCTGCCAATTACCATCAGATGTGTGTATTAGAATGTGTAACATGCTGTGCATGTTGTTTCTGTTGGTTTCCACTTTCAATGGCGATCTTTCTAGAAATCCATTAATGTCAATATACGCATAGTGGATCTTGCCTTGTACAGTCTGTGGTTTCAGCATCTATGTGTTCACTTTAACTGCTTTTTTTTTTTCAAGAATACACATGAGAATAAGCCATCCCAGCAGGACCGACCAAAACTTAACTGTACACAAGAAAAGAAAAGACTGAAAAACTGAAAAACACACGAAGGCAACAGTAGGGCGATATCTCGTGGTATCATTTGGCGACCAAGGAGTAACTGCTTTTTTTCAATTGAGGAGTTCACACATGATATGTAATGCCTGAGTTCAAGACCTCCGAAAAGGCTGAATGAAGAAAGAGAAAAAACAATGGATGATTAGTTGTTATAATAGATCTAATCAAAGCATGCAGTGGGAATATATATGGATCATTAGTTGTTCATACTCATACATATGTTCTGCGCTTTTAGTTTGAACTGAAGTTGCGTCATCATGTAGGCATCGATGTTTATTTTTATTCTGTTTCAGGTATTTGCATCATAAATTGAGAACATGCTGTTCATTTCCTGATATATGGGACAAGACTCAAAATATTAGGTAAATCATCATTATAACACAGGATTATTTGACAACTCTAGATATAATAAGCAGAAAATCTGTAGGGGACAGCCCTAAGCAGGTTTATCTTAGTATATTACTACAAGCATATGATGGTCATGACTACTGTTCCAACTTTAATATCTCCAGTTTGTTCCTTCCATCAAGCTGTTGTGTGAAGAATTGTGTCATCAAATCATGGAAACTTATTGATCTGTATTTCACTTTACCATCTTTCACAAACTCCGGCAGAGGGCTGATCACCATATCCTCGCATGGACAGTGGAACAGTGATGCTGAAATCCGCTCTTTATTTGGGTTTATAACGGTCCTGTGTGCTACACTTCTGAACTTTCCGTTACTCAGAATCTGCATTATCAATATCACATCACTCTCATCAGAACAAAGGTGCAAAAGTAATAGGTCGTCCAACAAACAGAAGCAGAGCATCAGTTGTGGGAATATAACTAGTCTGAAGTTTAGTTCTGTTGTTTGGTGCTTTGACAAGTGAAAATGAAAGTGAAAGCTTTAGTGCTCTTGCATTACCTCAAGTGTGTCACCAATGTTAACGATGATTGCACTGTTTGGGGCGTCCACGGAAAACCACTTTCCATCCCTCTTGATCTGCAAGACCTGCACATCATTCACTTGGAGCAGCAAAATCAGGCCAGCCACATCAGTGTGCGGCGAAATGCCCATCACCTTGTCAGCTTGCCAGCATGGTGGATAGTAGGTCATCCTTAAGCCTCGAGGCTGCTGTTTGAATATGCCTAAAAGTGACTCTGCTTAGCGCCCACGGCCTTAGCCATGAACTCAAACAAGCAGAGTGCCAAGCTTTTAGTCTCTGATGAGTATGCATCAATGGATTGCCTATTTTCAGACACCTCCAGTTAAGAAGAGACAGATGGTTATCAAGTTATCAAAAGTTAAATTACATAGTTTTTGTGTAGATAACCTGAAAGATGCAGGGGAAATGGACCAGAATCGCAAGTCCCTTGAATCACTAGGATGGACATGGAGGTAGAGCATGTCTGCCCAATCTAGTTTCTGGTCCTCAGAGAAAACGAAGCCCTGTCCATAACCTTCAAGGCTGTTGGGTAGCTGTGAATACTCATTCTTGGCGTCCAGTGGCTGGCTGAAGAAACTAACAATATCACTCCTAAGGTTTGTAATCACTTATTCACTTCATCTGGCACTCCATGGTTGATGAGCTGTAGTTTTTTTTTCCATAAATAATGCTTCCATTACACTATTTGCACAATTCAAACTGAGCTAGACCTGCTGACAGTACATGAATGTATTCATTTTCAATTATTGCCTGTATTGTCTTTAATCAATTTAAACATTTTTTGTACACAGTGTGCATTTGCTTGTGGGTACCTGTCACTTTTCCAAAGCTGAAATACCAAGAAAATATGATCAAATACCTGAAAGAACCCCCAATTCTGGTAGGCAGATCTCAACTTCACACACTGGTAGTTGAGATCGATGATCGGAATCATCAGCTCACCTTGGTTGTTGCTGATGACCTCCTCAGATGTAGCATCTGTCATGATGTACCTTTCAAGTATGTGTTCATCTGGACCATTGCAAGTTCCTGCAAGCGCCTGCACAGTAGGCATGGGGAGAGAACCAACGGTCCTTGCTGCCACCATTGCAATTCCCAAGTTTCTGCAACAAGAGTTTTTTTTTGGGTGGGGGTGGGGTAGCCGTTGTTATAGGCTTTATTTACACAAATTGTGTAGAAGATATCAACATATATAGACCTTCAGAAGAACACTTGAGTGCACTGAGCACTGTTTAGGCTTCCAAGTGTTTTACAGTAGCTCGATCATGACATAAGAGGAACACATCTATGTTGAAATCGACATATAAAGATGGGGAATGCACAATGTCACCAACCATCCAATAAACTGATAAAGATCAAGTCTTTGATCCTGATATACTGGTTTCCATCTTGGCGTCAAAAGGGCCTTTCGAATATATCCATCTAGTGTACCTCGTCTGTCATCAGCGATGACTAACCATGGAAAAAAGGAGGGTGTGATGTGGAAAGTCCCTCTTGAGGTTTGTAAATTCCAAACTCCTTAATTATCTGTCTGTTCAGTATGATGTGAACGGTAGTATCACTCCTCTCTCTAAAAAAACCCAGTTATATCATGCTATAGTACAACCTGTCTCCTCTCACTTGATATGGATAAGAAGATATTCCTGAGCATTTATCAGTGTGTTCTGAGCGGGATAAGTTTTTTTTCGATAATAGAAGCTTTATTGAACCCAGTAAATTACGTTGAGATGACGAAACGTAATTAGTACTGTATTGAAGCTGGTGCTAGGAGCAGACTCCTGTGTCTGTTTCATCAAACTGAATGCTGAGTGCAGTTTACATGCATAAAAAAAGCACTGTGCCATAATACACTATTGTTTGTGATATAGGAGTATAATTAGCAGATACAATTATACTTAGGACACAGACTGGAAGCAAGTTCTTCTCAGAATCTTGTAACAGGCGTGATGGATTCATGGTCGATGGCTACGGTTCCAACTTCATTTTCTCTAGTCGGTTCCTTCCATCAAGCTCTGCTGTGAAGTATTCCGTCAGCAAATCCTGGTAAGTAATTGTTTTATAATTCACTTTACCATCTTTCACAAAGTCCGGCAGAGGGCTGATCACCAGATTCTGGCATGGATAGTGAAACAGTGCTGCTGAAATCCTCTCTCTGCTTGGATTTATCACGGCCCTGTGCTCAACACTTCTGAACTTTCCATTACTCAGTATCTGAAAATGTTAACACCACATATCACGTACATTAGACAAAAAGATGATAGAGCCTATAAAAGCCGCAACAAAAATTTAAATTTTCAAACTTGATTTTAGAGTCATTTGTGGTGTTTTCTTTTCTTTTCTTTTCTTTTTTCATCATAATCTATTTTCCACCCATGACTTTTGAACCGTTAACAATACAGATGTAAAAGTTTATCATATAAGTATTTTGGTTGCTTCATTCGTTTTTCTATGACTTATCAACACTAGCTGAAGCTACCGATGTTGACATGAGTGCACCATGTTATCAATCATTACCTCAAGTGTGTCGCCAATGTTAACTATGAGTGCACCATTCAGAGTGTTCACAGAGAACCATTTGCCATCCTTCTTGATCTGCAGGCCCTGCACGTCATTCACCTGAAGAAGCAGTGTCAAGCCACCCGGATCAGTATGTGGTGACAGGCCCAATACCTTGTCAGCTTGCCAGCATGGTGGGTAGTAGTTCATCCTCATGCCCTTAATTGGCTCTTCAAATATGCTTAACAAGGACTTCGGCTCAACGCCAACAGCCTTGGCCATAAATTGCAACAAGCAGAGTGCAATATTTTCTGTCTCTGATGAGTATGCCTCAATGGAATGCCTAATATTTAGAGATCTCCAGTTAAGAAATGAACATAAACTTATCTAAACATAAGTTGCAGTTTTTTTTTGGGTAGATTACCTGAATGATGCAGGGTAAGTTGGCCAGAATCTCAGGTCCCTTGAATCACTAGGTTGAACTTGAAGGTACAGCATGTCTGCCCAGTCAAGCTTCTGGTTGTCGGACACAACAAATCCCTGTCCATAGCCTTCAAGGTTGTTGGGCATCTGTGAGTATTTCTTCTTGGCATCCAGTGGCTGACTGAAGAACTCAACCAAATTTTTCCTGAGGTTTTCAATCACTTCATCTGACACTCCATGGTTGATGACCTATAGTTTTATTCCATAAATAATGCTTCTATTATACTTTTTGCACAACTCAGACTGAGTTAGAGCTACTGGCAATACACGAATACATGAATATTTGGATGTATTTTCTGCCATCTACTTAATTTATTACTACCTCTAAGGTCTTAATTAATCCACCCATTTTTTTCACATGTTATTCTTCCAAAGGTGAAATGCCAAGAACTTGTAACAACATGTACCTGAAAGAATCCCCAGTATTGACATGCAGATCTCAGCTTCACACACTCCTCTTCTGATGATTGTGGAGATAGCAACTTAGCGAGATCGATGATCGGAATAGACATGTTACCGTGGTTGTTGTTGATGATGACCTCCTCAGAACTAGCTTCTGGCCTGATGTACCTTTCAGGTATCTGTTTATCTGGGCCATTACAAGTTCCTGCAAGCTCTTGCACATTGGGCACAGGGAGAGAACCAATTGTTCTTGCTTCCGCCATTATTTCTCTTCCCGTGTTTATCCATTTTTGCTAGTAGCTGTTGAGATATATATATACAATGCATAAGGTAGAGGTTGCTCTACCTTCTTCCTCAAATAAATAAATATATATAAATGCCTTGGTAGTAAAACTGTTGTGACAGATTGCGTTGTAATCCCGCCACGACATCTGGCAAAATTGTTGTGCTACTCTATCTCAATCTTAATAAAAAAATGTGCACTGCTCATGCGCATTCTCTAAAAATATATAAATATGCAATCGGCAGGGATAACACTGCTGACCATAGGGTGTGCGTCTTTTTTTTATTAAAAAAAAGCAGAATGCATGCTCGCCTGACACAGAGACACCCCCAGATTAACGTTGTCCTAGTCAGCTTCACGCCAAAGTAAATGGCCCTTGGACAAATTTACGCCATATCCTAATATATCTTCACGCCAAATAAAATAGCCCTTGGGAAAATCTACGCCATATCATATATATCGCTATCGTGTTGTACTACTCGACGCGGACAGTCATCTGTTGTGTAGCTGGACGTAAAGCCTTTTATCTAAAAGCAATCATCTGTTGTTCTTGTTGACGGATTGAGATCCTCTGCAGTAGAAGTCACCTTGCAGTCACAGTGCAACCGTTACTGACAAGTGGGCCCAGGGTTTACACGGGCCTACGTATCAGTGACAACGGCACGTTCTTCGACGATCCGATCCCTTGCTGACCTGCAGCTAGCTAGCTACTGCTGCTATTCCAGATCGTCGTTCACATGCCACTTGGAGCTACTCCAGCAAGCAATTAACGGTCCAAATTAAGCCGACACTGTTTTTGTGCAGCGACAGGTCTATCATCAGCTAGCTGTGCAGACACATCTGCTGATAGCTCCAGCGAGTACTGTGAGTGATGAGCAATTGAACAGCAACGCGCGTGATTAATTACCCTGGCGTTGCGGAGAAGATTGCTGAGGGTTAACGACTGGAACAGAGAACCCTCCTAGCGACTAGCGTCATCGGTGATGATAGGGTGAGGTCGTCGTGTCAATCATCATCACCGATTCACCGGTCACCGGGTCTTGAATTATAAATAAGAGTGAGTTATAGGTGAAATCTCATTATCTCTTGTTCAAAGCGGTTTCCCTAATCTTAACAAGCAACTTTGAGGGTAAAGGTCCTACCAAAGTCGAGATTATCTACGCCGTGGCGTAGCAATAAAAAAGATGATCTTATTTTTTTAAGAAGGATAAAAGATTTGTTGCACTCCATCCGTACATAATGTATGACGTTTCGATTTTTTTGTTTGTAACGTTTGACCATCTGTCTTATTTAAAAAATTATGAAAGTGTCATTTTGTTTGTGATTTTTTTATTATCCTAAATACTTTAAGGAGTAAATAAATTGTATTGGAGGTACATGAACTTGTTAGATTGGTGCAATCTAGTGCATTAACTTGTAAAATACTCATTTGAGTGTGTTAACTTGTCTGATGTGTGCAAACCAAGGTCAAAATGACATAATATGACTAACTATATTTTATTTAAGAGGTGAGTAGGATGCTATTTAACCATTTATATGAGAGGATGCCACCGACATATGTCTATTCAGGAAAAAGTAAAATAAGACATAATATTTACACAAAGAAACACACTATTGCAATCTAGTGATATAAATTTAAAAGGATAAATTACTTGTACATGGTTGTTCACAAATATACATTTATCAATCTTTACTCTTCAGTGCACATTATGTTTTTATATCGTCCAATTTGGTAAAATATGATTTGCAGTATTATTTTTGGTGTTGGATTGCACGTACCACACAGGTTTGTGCACCAAAATGAGCATTTTGCAAGTTTATGCACTAGATTGCACCCACCTGACAAGTTCATGTACTTCAAATGCAATTTACTCTACTTTAAGCATGACTTGTTTCTTTTATATATTTGCACTAAATATTTTAATAAGACAAATGGTCAAACGTTACAAGCAAAAGGTCAAAATGGCATATTATGAAATGGAGGTAATATATATTAGTAATAAAGAAGATGTAAACGGGTACAAGACTACGACCTAAAAAGAGTTGTAATAAGGAAAAGAGAAAAACAACCGCACTACCCCGCCTAAAGCTTATTCCACAACAGAAGAGCAAAAATAAGGAGCATGACACCAAAAGGTATCGAATCTTATAATCGACACACCGAGCGCGCCGCCGCTGTCCGTCTTGGAAGCCAGGACATGGTTTTCACCAAGAACCCATCAAGAAGAGGGACTTATACAACAACACCACAAGGAAAGAGTGGTGCCTACAAACGTCAACGTTGTCAGCTTGGAGGAGAGGAGGGTTCGCCTCTCATTCTCCCCCTTCCATGTCAGCTGCCATGCTCAACAGCCACCACCGCCATAACATCCTCAGCAAATGGCCACCGTGCTAGAGCCTCGCCTCCTGTTGGCCATCAAATAGTGGCTTGACCTTCATCGCATGCTCGATCCATTCATGTAGTTGAGATTGGAGGAGAGGCTAAGAAAGAATAGTGGCCCATCTCCTCTCTAGCCTACCAAACGTGGTCATCTAGTGGCAGCAAGGCGGCGCCACAAGAGGAGTCCATACTAGAACCAATTTTATTGCACTGGCTTGACGGCAATTGGAGCGGGTGATCAATGAATGTTTTTAACTCAAGAGGCATAGGTGGCTATCTACTATACGGATTGATGACATTTATTGTTTTCTATATTAGCTTTATTTTTTAGGAAAACTAGTGTGACAGTGTGTGTGTTTTGGTTGTATATATCTTAGCTATGCAGAGACCAGAAGTGTTTTCAGTATGGTTGTATCACTTTGATGTAGGTGTGTTTCGCTAATCAATCATCTATTATCTACTCCCTTCGTCTCAAAATACAAAAGCTAGTATTAGTTGTACCATATCCTAGTACTAGAAATCTATACGGAAGTTATGTACAGATTAGATTAATAGTAATAGGACGTGTTATATTTTGTTCTGGGTATTTATACTTTGGGATGGAGAGAGTAGAAACCGAAGTGCACTGCTCGGCTTTTCCTATCAACCAAAGTTTTGAGATCGAATGATGCGTGCAACTCAATACTGCATCTACATCAGTGGTAGTTGTGAACTCGTTTGATGCATTCACGCATATGGGCATATGGCTATGCTAATCCCTATGCCTTGCACTGGCATCTTTGATGTCTTCTTGATCGATGCATTCATTAGTGTAATTTTGCACTAATCAACATCAAATATTGATGAACAGAGGTAGTATTTCGTTGTTACTTATCGGTGAAAACCCCATTGTTTAAATAGGAAAAACTGTGACTCTTTGGAAAATCAGCTGGAGAAGACAAATGCAGTTTTTTATGCATAGTTACATCTTCTTCTTTTCTTTTTTTTAGGATAATGGATTAAAAACCCGGGATAGCCAAACACGCATAGTTATATGTATAAAGCTTGACAATGCTGGCCTGATATGTACAATAGCAGAAGACCTGACTCAAGTCATCTATCATAAGGTAGGAGTATTCGTGAGCACTACATAGTGGATTGATTATTTGTGATCTTTGTATAGAAGATGCAACAATATTGTAATACTCCTGAAGCAGGTTCTTCTCATAATGGTTGTTACAGGCATCATGGTCGATGGTTACTGTTCCAACTTTAAACTCTCTAGTCGGTTCCTTCCATCAAGCTGTGATGTGAAGTATTGTGTTAACCAATCCCGGTGACTTACCGATCTATAACGCAGCTTACCATCTTTCACAAACTCTGGCAAAGGGCTGATCATCAGATTCTCACCCGGGGAGTGGAACAATGCCGCAGAAATCCGCTCTTTGTTTGGGTGTATCACAGCCCTGTGCTCAACACTCCTGAATTTTCCATTACTCAGGATCTGCAGATGTTCAATAGAACATCACCAACATCAGGAAAGATGCTATAGAAGCATGCTATCCAACAACAATACCCATTAGTACTAGTAAAGTAGAGCTTCAGTCACAAACTTCTAGTCTGTAGACAACAAAAGTGACAATATATGTAGTTTGTTTTTGGTGATTAACTCAAGTGTTTCTTTAGCTAAAAAAATACCTCAAGCATGTCTCCAATGTTAACGATGATTGCACCGTTCAGGGCGTTCACATTCAGCCACTTGCCATCCTTCTTGATCTGCAAGCCCTGTGTATCGTTCACCTGGAGCAGCAGTGTCAGGCCACCCGCATCAGTGTGTGGTGACAGGCCGATTACCTTGTCAGATTTCGGGCATGGTGGGTAGTAGTTCATCCTCATGCCTCGATGCTGATCTTTGAAGATTCCTAACAGTGACTCTGGCTCAGCTCCCACGGATTTAGCCATGAACTCAAACAAGCATAATGACAGGCTTGTAGTCTCTGATGAGTATGCATCAATTGATTGCCTAATTTTCAGAGATCTTCAGTTAAGAAAATACAAATGCTTATGACAAGCTAATTTGCAGGAGTTTTACATATGGTTTGATTTATGGTCGATCACCTGAAGGATGCAGGGTGAGTAGGCCAGAACATCAGGTTCCTGGACTCGCTTGGATGAACCTGAAGGTACAACATGTCTCCCCAGTCCAGTTTCTGCTCTTCAGACATCACGAAGGCTTGACCATATCCTTCCAAGCTGTTGGGTTGCTGTGAGTATGCCTTCTTGGAATCAAATGGCTGCCTAAAGAACTCAATTATGTCATTCTTGAGGTTTCCAATCACTTCATCTGATACACCATGGTTGATAACCTACAGTTTTGTTTTGTGATTGCTTCAATTGTTTTTATGTATTTGCTACTATTTCAAAGCTGAAAAATCAATATAGTATCATTGCATACCTGAAAGAATCCCCAGCACTCACAAGCAGAACCCAGATTGGCACACTCCTCTTCTGATGACTGAGGGTCAAGCAACTTCTTGAGATCAATGATTGGAATTGCCATAGTACTGCGACAGTCACTGATGTCCTCCTCAGAACTAGCATCTGTCCTGATGTACCTTTCAGGTATCTTCTCATTAGAACCATTGTATGTTTCTGCAAGTACCTGCACATTAGGCACCAAGAGAGACCCAAAGGTTCTTGCTTCTGCCATTAATTGGTATTCCCAAGCTTTTGCTGCAACCTCTGCGGGTGGTTGTTCTTTTGTTGCGGATTCTTTCTCCTGAACTAGTTTTATAAACTCGTAACGATGACACAACGGCATGTACAATAGTCTCTAATAGCGGTCTCCTAGAAGTTCATATGTCAAAGCAGTACTCCTATTTTGTTAATTTGATCCTTGCTATTTGTACCGTCCACCTGTCCTTCCAAACAGAGTCATGAAAATGCTGAGCGTGATTTGCACCACATATTCAGAAAACTATAATTGTTTCTTGACATATGCATATGGTTCTCATATGTCAAAGCATTCCTATTTTTGTTCATAAATTTGGTCCTTACAACTTACTATTTCTACCATCCGTCCTTCCTCTCAAGTGTCATCAAGACTATCTGAGGAATTTTTCAGATTAAATATTATTGTTTCCTTGGGGGCAAATAATTTGTAGTGTTACAAATAAAGACTGCCAGTGGCATGTGGGGCTCTATTAGTGGTCGTTACTTTCAACTCTACTGATCATCAGCATGGATATTGTTGAATTACTTGAAAATGACCGATAGTGGAGAATTTAATCATGTGTGTTATACAATTCAGAATTACTTTTCAGGGTCATTTGATAACCATAACAATTCTTAGTTCGCCAAACGGTCATGCTGAACTATCTGCAGTAGTCGTATGCATATGTAATGCACAACTTAAAGATGTATAGTCAAGGAGAATACCAGCTGAACTGAAAGCAACAAAAATCAGAACGAGGAACACACAGTGTCATCATTCGCCATTCACCGAAACAAAAGGATCATAAGAGGGAGAAAAGCCTCGCTCCCAGCTTCAAGCTCTTTCAGGTATCTCCTGCCAAAACCAAAAGTAGCCTTTGGTGAACTTGGCATCAACCGTCTTGCACTTGCAACTTGCCATTGGTGAGGATCTGATGAGAAAGAAAATAAATTTAATAAATAGGCAAACAACAGATAGATGATCAAGGGTTACTCACTCTTTTTCTTAAAAAGGGGTGAAATATACCCGACTTCACCAACACACACTCATTGTTATGAGATGATTTTCTCAAAATATTTCACTTGGTTTTTTGTCTTTCTTTCAATGATGCATGACAACACAAAGATATTGCCTGTCCTTTCATTTTTTATTTTTGGTTTTCCCCTTTTAGTCCCCGGCCCCTTTCACCCTTGTTTCTCTTTTTTCCGGCTGTGTAACAGTTTATTCCTCTTAATGCAATGATATGCAAATCTTTTGCATATTCCGGAAAATATTGCCTGACCTGAAGAATACTGGCATGGAAGGTGTTAGTAATAAACTGAATGCATTCACCTCAAGAACATCGCCGACATTGTTCTGCACTGGAAACCACCTGCCATCCTTCCTGAATCCTGGTCTGCAACCCTTGCACATCATTCACTTGGAGGAACAGGCTCTTATATACATTGTCATCCTGACTGCAGGGAGGCTAATGGTTGATCATACACTCGGAGTTTGCCAATGTTCTGAGTGTCAGGTTGATGGCCATGAACTTGAACATCTTGGCAGACTCATTTGCAATCTTCTCTTGCAGAGGGGTCTGAAGAACTGTGATGTCACTCAACCTTTGATCTGTTACACCAACCCTCCATCCAACCCATAGTTCACAAACTATGACAGCAATTAACTGATACACTGCACAATTTACCAGGCTTTGTAATCTAGCTAGGAAATCAACTGGACGTGTAGAGAGAAACTGCAATACCAACATGTCCAGCTTCTGCTCCTTTTTTTAATGGTAACTTCTGCTCCTTTGAGAAACAAAGTGCAGATTTCAGGCAAAACTACTTAGATGCATAAAGCTCGACAGTGCATCATGCCACCATTAAAAAAAGAGAATTTTTACCTAATATATCTAGTACAAAGCCAACAAAAAATGTCAGGTAAATCATCAAAAGACACGATTATTATTTCATTATTTGTTGTTTCCAGATAGTACATACAGCAAGTAATACATATGAGCACAACCCCAGAAGCAGGTTCATTTCAGTCACCACAGGCATCATGATCGATGGCTATTGTTCCAACTTCAATCTCTCTAGTCGATTCCTTCCATCACGCTTTTGTGTAAAAAACTGCATCATGAAATCATGGTAACTTATAGATCTGTAGTTCACTTTACCATCTTTCACAAATTCAGGCAGAGGGCTGAGCACCAGATTCTCGCGTGGATAATGGAATAGTGCGGCTGAAATCCGCTCTTTATTTGGGTGTATCACAGCCCTGTGCTCAACACTTTTGAACTTTCCATTACTCAAGATCTGCAGGTGTTAATAGCACATAACTCACATCATTTTAAAAAGGCACAACAGAAGTAATCCTCAACAGAATACCAAAAAAAAAATGTTCTTTTGTTTGGTGGTTTGACAAGGGACAGCATAGTTTATTCTTGGTGATTACCTCAAGTGTGTCCCCAATGTTGACGATGAGTGCGCCATTCAGAGCATTTACGGAGAACCACTTGCCATCCCTCTTGATCTGCAGGCCCTGCACATCGCTTACCTGGAGCAGCAGCATCAGGCCAACCACATCAGTGTGCGGTGACAGGCCAATTACCTTGTCAGCTTGCTGGCATGGTGGGTAGTAGTTCATCCTTATGCCTCAAGGCTGATCTTCAAAGATACTTAACAACGACTCCGGGTCAGCATCCACGGCCTTAGCCATAAATTTAAACAAGCAGAGCGCCAGGCTTTTAGTCTCTGATGAGTATGCATCAAGGGATTGCCTGATTTTTCAGAGATCACCAGTTAACAAGATGCTTATCACAAACTGAATTGCACAACTTTTGGTAGATCACCTGAAAGATGCAGGGTAAGTCGGCCAAAACCTCAAGTCCCTTGTATCAGTAGGATGGACTTGAAGATACAGCATGTCTCCCCAGTCTAGTTTTTGGTCCTCAGAGAAAACAAAGGTCTGCCCATAGCCTTCAAGGCTGTTAGGTAGCTGTGAGTACTCCTTCTTAGCATCCAGTGGCTGGCTGAAGAAGTGAACAATGCTGCTCCTGAAGTTTTCAATCACTTCCTCTGGGACTCCATGGTTGATGAGCTGTAGATTTGTTCCACATATAATGTTTCCAGTGTAATATTTGCAGAGTTTCAAAACCAAGGTAGGGCTACTGACAGCACATGAAAGGATGCATAATTGCATATTCTGCTAAGAACTCAATTTATATTCTGCTAACATGTAATCCCGTAATCAATCTAAACATTATATATAGGGTGCATTTGCACATAAGCATCTGTTACTCTTCCAAAGCTGAAAGTAAATTAACTTATAGTTACATACCTGAAAGAACCCCCAATGCTGGCAGGCCGATCACAGCTTCACACGCTCCTCTTCTGATGATTGTGGAGAAAGCAACTTACTGAGATCAATGATCAGAATCGCCATGTCACCATGGTAGTTGCTGATGACCTCCTCACAAGTAGCCTCTGTCCTGATGTACCTTTCAGGAATCCGTTCATCTGAACCGTTGCAAGTTCCTGCAAGTGCCTGCACATTAGGCACTGGGAGGGACCCAATAGTTCTTACTTCCGCCATTGCTTTTCCCAAGTTTCTGCAGTTGTAGGCTGTTTACAAAGATTTGTAGAAGATAACCACATTTAAACCATGAAAAGAATACACTTGATTGTATGGTTTAGGTTACCAGGATTTCCACATTAGCTGAATTATGACATGAGAAGGATGTATATCACATTTATGTTGAAAGTGACATATATCAGAAAAGAGGAAGGTGCAATATTATCATCCATTTAATGAACATCAGATAATCTTGCAGAACACATTGTCTGTTGTCAGCGACTTCTGCAGCGGACAAACCATTGAGACAAAAGAGTTGCAGTAGAATGCTTAATAGACAAAGATCAGGTGCAGTTAACAGTTGCGCACAACCCGAACCATCTCATCTATATTCAAGTTCAGATTCACTGCTAAAGGACACCTAATCCTGTAATTTTTGCTAGAGAAAATCTAAGGAATGCCATTAACAAGTGTCTGATTCTAAGAAATGCCATTGACAAGTGCAAGTTCTAAGAAATGACATTGTACAAGCTAACAGGTTCCATCCATCCACGCCATTAAATACGTTGTGGATGGATGGAATCCTAACGACGATGGCATTTCTTAGTACCGGTCGCGTGTACAATGTCATTTCTTAGAACTTGCATTCGTCAATGGCATTTCTTAGAATGAGGCACTTGTCAATTATATTTCTTAGATTTTCTCTTTTTGGTAACGGCGTGGATGGATGCTACAGTCAAGACACCAAATGGGTAGTCATAACTAATGACTTGCACACGGATTTTATGTGCAATCTGAGGAATTTTTCTCAGTGAAATTATTTTTTTTGTTGTACAAATAAAGACTGGATTGATGAATAAACTAATTTTATTGTTTTCATAGCTACTCTCAACTCTGTTGACCATCAACATGGATTGATGAATAAATCAAAGACTGAAAATAGAGGTTTAATCATGTGTAGTATTTAAATTAAGTAATTCTTTCATGAGAATGAGACATTTCATAATCAGAATAATTTTCAGCTAATCAAAAGGTGTTGCTTAACTATGCAAAGTAGTACTATTCATATAAAATACACAAGTTGCAGAAAATATTATCTAAAAATAGTGAAAGCCTGAAAGGTACGCTTGAGTGTGCGATCAAGGCAAATTCCAAATGTACTATCAGGACGAGACACGATGCCGTTAGCTATTCATCAAAACAAAAGGATCAAGAGAGGCAGAAAATTCTCATCCTGACACAGTTACACTCCCAGCTTCAAGATCTCCAGGACCAGCTACAGTGTTCCACACCCGAGCTCAGAAGACACCATCATACAAGTAAAAACACAGATGCCAATAGTCAGTAGCATTCTCTGAATTCATGTAACCTCCATCTTCAGCTCCCTTTCCTCTTCTCACCTGCTTATTCACTTCTTTTTTTCCTCACTGCAGTCACCTCCCCTGATTCTTCCAGCTCATAAACTTTCTTGGCCACCTAAAGCAACTGCATCCCCCCACTCCTTGTTCTGCACCCGAGACCATTCAATTATCCAGAGGCAGATATGTACTTGTGTACGGATGCATATGGGTAAGGTTATGAGAATCCCGAAGTTTCTTGAACAGCAACGAATCAAGCTTGAGCATGAAGGCATCACCAGAAAGAGGTCGTAGAAACATCACGTTTCTGTCCTCATCATAACCCTCTATATACATCATGATGTTCCTGTCCCCAAGAAACCCCAGGTGAAGAACCTTCCGTAGATTATATCTCCTCCACATCACCCATTTGGCAACACCTTCAGAAGATACCTTCCTCTCCCACATTTGAAGGTTGCACGACAGTATAGTAGCAAGGCCAAGACCACCAACTCTTGCCAGCACAATCTGATACGAGTTAAAGCGAAGACCATTTGGACCAGAAGGGCACTCAATCACAGCAAGACTCTGGCTATCCAAATCAAACTGTAGAATGAATACAGGGCATGGCCAAAAGTGTGCCAGGCTTAAAACTAGTCAGAGGTCGTCAAGCCACATCGGCGAGAAGCGCTTCCGTTGGGATGAGATTCGGCGGATCTAGAACGGACCGGAAGGAGATGCTGCCGTACCTTCCTTCGTTCGTGAAGACGCCGATGAGGGGGTGATTCCGGTGGCGCGCGCGGAAGAGGCGGTGGAAGGAAGCCGGGGTCGGTGACGAGACGAGGGAGGCGCGGGGGAGTGAGGAGGGGCGCGGCGGGAGGCGGAGGAGGATCTCGTCGTCCAACTTCAACGGCAGGCTCGCCGCCGGCGGCGATTCATCACGCCGCCGCGCCTCATGCGGTTTCGTTTTGGGGAGATTTTCGGCGTTCCACTGTTTTTTTTTCTCTACTTCCACTGTTGACTGTGGAGACTGGAGAGCCACAGTAGGGCCCAGCCCACGAACGAGGAGGCCTAGTCTTCTTGGAGAAATTGCAAATTTGTCACTACTTTTTTACATTCTGCAATAATGCCATTCAAATGATAGTTTTAGAGGCTTTTTTGTAATTCTCTAGTAGCAAGTTTGCAATAGCGGTTAAAACAGTGGTAAATTTTCAATTGTCAAATCTTTAATCTGCATGAGGTTTTTTTTTATTAACATCTTATTGTTTTTTTTTGGAAGATTTTATTTGTTTTGCTGCATAAATATGAAGCCTGCCAGTAGCATGTATGGGGGCTCTTTTAGTGGCATTTACTCTCAACTTATTAAACATCAATTTGGATGTTTGAATAACTTGAAGGAAGACTGAAATAGAGAATTAATCATGTGCGGTTATATGCAATTCAATAATTCTTTCATGGGAATCTGACATTTCATAATCAAAATAATTCTAGACTATGCAAGGTAGTGGTATACTGGTATGCATAAGGAATACTCCAACTTGTCACAAATATCATATAGAAACTATTAACTAGTGTATGGTGAAGGCAATATAACAGCTCCAGCTGAACTGCGCCAGGATGAGACACACAATGTCGCTAGAAATTCATTCACCAGAACAAAAGGTTTTTAAAAAAAAGATCAAGAGAGGCAGAAAAATCTCATCCGCACGCAGTCACTCACACTCCCAGCTTCAAGCTCTCCAGGTATCTCCTGCCTTCCAGCTTCGCAGCAAAATAGCCTTTGGTGAACTCAACGCCATCAACCGTCCTGTAGCGCGGATCGCCTTTCATCAGAAGCTCCTGAAGTGGGCCAATTGTGCAGGAAAGCGGAGCGCTCTGGAATGCAGCAATGGTGATCCTTTCCTTGTCGGGGTTTATTACCGCTCTGTGCTCAATGCTCTTGTACTTCCCATTGGTGATGATCTGGTGAGAACGAAAAAAAAAACTTTAATTTATACACAAATAGCTGAAAAGATGATCCTGTTGCATACTATTTCATTCTTGGGCAATTTTCTCAAGAATTTCAGTCAGCTGTTCTTTTTTTACTTCCTATAAATGTTAATGATGGCATGATGCAGCATGACAACATAAAGCTTGAGCAATTTTCCTCAATGAGATACAGAGAGAAACCAAATTTACACTAAAAAGGTGATACCTCTAGTTAAAATTGTTTGCCCGCCGTGAAGAGAAAAAACATTGCCAAGGAATTTGTTCATCTACTGACTATATTCACCTCAAGAACATCACCAACATTGACGACGAGGGCTCCAGGAAGGTTCTTGACGGCGAACCACTTTCCATCTTTCCTGATCTGCAGCCCTTGCACGTCGTTCACTTGGAGGAGAAGTGTCATGCCAACGCCATCCGTGTGAGGCGATAGGCCAAGCACCTTGTCAGCCTGACTGCAGGGAGGATAGTGATTGATCCTTACACTCTGAGGTTGCCCCTTGAATGTTCCAAGAAGTGCCTCCTCGTCGACTCCTAGGTTCATGGCCATGAACTTGAACAGCTTAGCAGACACATTTTCAATCTCCAGCGAGTACTTGTCAAGTGAATTCCTGTAATTAACAGTTTCAGATAAGAAAAGAGGAAATTAAATGGATTTCATGGGGTTTCCCCGCACCAGCATGGCATCATCCATGAGGAATTAGGAAATTTCTGCAGCATTCTGCATTTTGACATTGGCTACGAGCTGAAGAAGCTGGCCCTGTACCCCAGCCAGCCAGCCTGCTTCTTTATCTCATCACATTTGATGGCTTATTTCTATTCAGGCCAGCATCAGCAGACAGCAACAAGAACAACATGTTTTTGATTTTTTTTTTAAAAAAAAAAGGAAGAACAACATGGTTTCTAGCTGTTTGTTCATTCTTGCTTAGATCAGCAATTCTCAAATCCCAATTTCTCAATCCTAATGCTACACTTTATTGTGAATTTTCTGAGTTATATATGCTCTGGAGTCTGCCATGAAAGCAGCATACCAGTAAGCAATATGTTGACCTGAATGTGGGAGGATTTATTGGCCAGAAATCCAAGCTCCTCTCTTCCACTGGCCGTGTGGTGAGGAACATCAAATCCACCCAGTCCAACTTCTGCTCTTTGGAGAAGACAAAGTGGTGACCAAACCCCTGCAGGCCATTGGGTAGGATCGCAACCGTCATCTTCTCCTGTAGTGGAAGTTTAAAGAATCCTGTTATGTCATCCTTGATCTGTTGCAGCACCTGTTCATCCACCCCATGGTTCACAAGCTGCAAATTTGGACAAATTTCTGAAGATTACATGCTGTTGCTGCAGTTTACTTGATATGAAAAGACTACAGTGTTGCAGAGTAAAACAGTTGGTGTAAATTGAGAGATGAGAACACAAACCTGGAAGAATCCCCAATCCTCACAGGCAGATCCAAGCTTGGCAGTCTCCTCCTTGGAGAATTCATGATTGATCAACCTTGACATATCTATAACTGGAAGACGGTAACTATCAGCGTCGGCGATGATGACATGATCGGCCTCAATCTCTGGCCTGACATACCTTTCAGGAATATCACCAGAGCTTCCGATGGTGTCTGCAACAACCTGCACACTCTCATCTTGGTCGATGAAATTCACTTTCAGTTTGTCAAAGCGATCTGCCATCCTTCCTGATGCCTAATGGTTGACTTCAAGAGGATATCAATGCTATGTAACCATGCAATGGCTGTTGCATTGATAAATCGAATCAGGCAAGATAGTGAATTTTTTTTTTTTGAGACGAAGATAGTGGTTTTTTTATTGTTGCAAGATAGGTAGGTGATTGATTTATAAGGAACAATATATATGAATGACATATATTGAGATGAGATGGTCAAGTTTGGCAGCTAGGTTGATTTTATAGACCTACTTGTACTTTGCAAGAGGAAATGATTGACTTCAATGGCTGCTAAATATCGAGCCAGGCAAAGATGGATA
The DNA here is from genome assembly GCA_000325765.3 of Leersia perrieri. Lineage (NCBI taxonomy): Eukaryota > Viridiplantae > Streptophyta > Magnoliopsida > Poales > Poaceae > Leersia > Leersia perrieri. Next base: position 14,604,004 of record CM002477.1, read on the forward strand.
GGTGACTCATGACAAAAGCCAACACTACTTATGAACGAGTAATCAAGTTTGCCAGCCAACTGTCAATTTCAAAGGAAGCAACCTGAGAACCTACTTGACAATACAATGACAGATTTGTCACAAAGTATGGCCCTACAGAAGTACGGATGGCTGATATTTTTCTAGTCAAGAATGAAGTCTCAATCTAAGTTTTCCAAGTTGGATTCAAGGCCTCAACAACACTATGGGCCTGTTAGGATACTGTGGGCCAATAATTAGCCCTCCGAAATCTTGCTACTTACGTAAACGTAGATTACTGACAAAACACATCACATAACCCCTAGTCTAATAACAAGACGGATCTAACGAGGTATATTAATCCATGTAGAAAATTATGGATTAATATACCTCGTTAGATTTGTCTCGTAAACTAGCCTAGGAGTTATGGAATTGGTTTTATCAATAATCTATGTTTTTGGAAGGCTAATTATTAGCCCGAAGGATCCAAGTCCAGCCTACGATCTTTCAGGCATTCGCTATGCTCTTTTTTTTTTAGGCAAAAGCTCTGCCTCATCTTTTGTAGACGAGATTTTAGCAGCCCTTATCTTTCAAGCCCATTGAATTATCCCAGGAGCCCCCAATCATCGACTGCCAGGTTGATGGCCATGACGAACATGAACAATTATTAGCAGGCACACCTGCAATCTCCATCGAGTAACTGTCAAGCGAGACCCTGTAAGGCTGTGATGACAAGATTTCAGCATTTCAAAGGAAAATTAAAATGAATTTCATGGGGGTTTTTCTCTCACCAGCATCCAATTAGAAATCAGACGATTTCTGCAGCATCGAGTAGCAGTTTGCAAGGGCTACTTTGCTGAAAGATGACACTTCCATAGATGACACTTCCATGATTCCATCGGTTTCTAGACGAATCAGGGAGCATTTTGTGAAATGAAACAATGTGAGCACTCGAGAAATTTGGAATTATGTTAACTTCATGATTCGGAAGAATGTTATCCCACATATAATTCAATTAAAATGACATCCATGATTTGATAATGTTCGGTACTTTGCCATTCTCATCATTTCTTGCATTTTGAATAGATTTACGGAGACACAGCCAAGCTGCACGCACGCCGCCGCCAAAAAGGTTGGGGTAAGCCAACGATGTCCACCATCCCGTGAATCAATACAAATCCAAACTCAAGCCAAAGATGTCCACCATCCCGTGAATCAATACAAACACAAACTCAAGTTCAAAAAAACAAACACAAACACAAACTCAAGCCAAAGCTGTCCACCATTCCAGGCTTTCCTTCCAGCTGCAAGAGAAGCTGCAAGCCTGCAACGTGTGCACAAACTATATACCGAGCCAATTCCAGCCGCAAGAGCAGCGGCAAGCCAGCAACACAGAATTTGATAATCACAAAGATGACGAGGGAGCGGCGAAGGAAACATAAATGGGGTCTAATTGTAAGTCTCTTAACTAAGTTGTTTAAAACAAACAACTAATCTAACAATTCGACACAGAAAAAGAAAATTAGGGTCAATACGTCTGTCAAATATTGTTTACCACCGACGATGAGTTTAAACCGTGCCCATTTTTCTCTTTCACGCTGTATCCATACAGACTAAACGGAGGATTGGGATAATTAATGTCTACTCTACAGCACATAACACAAGTGTCCAGTACAATCCAAAAAATAAACCCCACTAACTTACGCTAGCTTATAATACACCTGAGCACATCTCAAGGAAAGTCTTTACTCCAATCTATCCTCTTTTGCCTCCATCGAGCTAACCAGATATTTACAGAAGAAGAGTTGTCCCAACAACAGCACAACGAAGCCTTTTCTCAGCCTAGGGTTCGCCCTGTTACACCAAACGGATTCCAAAAAAGTGGGGAAAATGAGGGCCATTAAACATAATTTAGAAGCACAAAAAATGAAGACTTACCTCTTGAGGAAGCACTTCTGTAGTTAGTCCTAGGACCCTTCTCACCAGGAACTTTGGAAACTATAAGGGAACTTTGCAGACCCTCCAGTAACTGTCACAAACATACAAAACCAAAATTAACACAAACAGCATGCAAATAACAGGAACTATTCGCCACTTAGCATAGACATCCGCAAGAATTTGCTACCCCACATCGCTAATCAAGTATTTACCACCTAACAAATACAAGTCTAATAATATAATGCCATTTTGGTCAATTTGGTTGCAATATATTATTTACCGCATCAAGCCCATAATTTTTCTACCGGTTTTGACCATGGGTGCTACCACTAATGCCGACCCCACTTCGAACCAGATGAGGATGCATCACTCCTTTCCATCCGCATCCAACAGGGTAGCAGTCCTGTTGTCCTTAGCAATGATGCCCTGACACTTCTCGTCATGCCGAAAAGCCGGCGAAAGTCCATAATGGCAAAAGACAGGGTGGCTGGGCTCATGGCTAAGGTCTTCAGGCAACTGGGCTATAAACAGAACAATAACCGTGACAATTTTCAGATGGATGGTACCGTTGATGACAACCAAAGAGAGGTACAGAACAGTATCAACAATCAAGTTGATGAAGCAGTTGGCACCGTTTGTCTGGTTTCACTTTTCAGCTTATAGCCATGCGATGCACTCAGGAAAAAGCATTATCTCCATGCTTTGATTAAATAGCTTAATTGCTTCACCTTTTTTTGCTAAGAGAAACGACCACGATGGAAGCTAACAAATCAAATTTGATTGTAGCATGGTGCCAAGACAAATTGGAGCAAGGTAACACTGCTTGCTGGTTGCCAGGATGGTGATGATGCCCACCACTGGTTTCCACGAGGGGGTCGCACAAGGACAGAAGGGAACAATTTTTCCCGAATACGCAGGAGGGTTGCGTATCATTGCATTAAAAAAAAGGAAAGAGGCGTCGAACGCGCTAACACAAACACAAGGAGAAAACAGAAATGAAACTAAAGACAAAAGAGGAAGGGGTTCACGCAAGGACAGAATGGAGCAATTATACGAGGCGACAAGGGAAAGAGAAACCGGAGGGCAAAACGGAAAGAAAAATAGGTGGGACAGGTGTTTAAGGGGTAAACTGCCAAGGAATTCTTAATGGGAAAATTATTAATTAGCGACTATATAGAGCAGCAAATTCTTAAGTACTCCCTCCGTCCTTTTTTAGAGGGTGTATTTTGTTTCGTTAGGACAAGGGTTTGACCTATAACTTCCCTTTTAAGATATCAGTTGTGATATTGAAAAGCATAATCGTAGGAGAGCACTTACGAATACGAATCTAACAGCATTAATTTTATGTCAAAAATAAAATTATAATAGAAAAATTATTCGTCAAACCTTTGTCCTAACGAAACAATGAGTAGCGAGTGCATTTCAGCTTGAACCACCTTTAATAACCAATGTTTTATAATCGACTAGTGTTATGTCCTCTTTTCACACAACACCATATATAGCTACAATCTTTTCCACTTTGGACCAAGGGTCACTTTGTAGGAACTTCATTAATCACAATTTGATGCATTTGTAATAGTTGCAGCTTTCTGGTTTGAGTTCCATGCAAGATCATTTATTCTCTTCAATTTACTTAGACTTTAAAGAATATTTTAGTGATTTTAGGGCTAATTTAACACGATATTACACTAACTATAGATCTGACCACATGTTTTTCCTAAGTCAGAAACTCAAAACCAAGTTAAAAGTGCATCATATCTCAATCGCCAGTTAGGAGAATATAAGCGGTGAATGTCTATGTAGCATTGAAATTCCATTTATTCGATACTAAAACCAACTGCATATGTTGTTTTTTTTTGCTAACTTTTGCGAAGTAGTAAACCCCGGTCCAAAGCGCAACAAATGGTAACTATATATGGTGTTAAGTGAAAAGATGGATATGACCCTAGTCCAATATGAAACTTTGATCACTACTAGTTGAATACCCGTGCTTTGCTACGGATAAAAAAATTATGTCTTTTCCTAAAATTAATAGAAAAGTATTTTTTATGAAATACATGACAGTCGTTTTTATATAGGAAATTTACACCTCAATCTGATTTTATATGTGGATATACATCTAGGTTCTAAATTTAATCGATTTTTAATATTACGAAGTTAATGGTGTAAATTGTAAAAGAAAAAAAAAGAATAGGTGGTGGTGGCAGATTCACTGCCACCACCACTAGTGTCTTTTATAGTAGTAGAAATATGTGACTGTCGTTTTTATGTAGGAAATTTACACCTCAATCTGATTTTATAAGTGGATATAGATCTAGGTTCTTAATTTGATCGATTTTTAATATTATGAAGTTAAGGGTGTAAATTGCAAAAAAAAACAATGAGAATAGGTGGTGGTGGCAGATTCACTGCCACCACCACTAGTGTCTTTTATAGTAGTATAAAAGTGGCCCAAAGTGAAATTTACTCTTGAGTAACAAATACTACCTCCGTCCCAAAATATAGCAACCTAGCCCCAAAGTGAAATTTACTCTTGAGTAGCAAATACTACCTCCGTCCGGATCACATCCCCTCCTAGGTTGCTATATTTTGCGACGGAGGTAGTAGCTTATTAAGTAAAATGGTGTATTATTAGGAGTGTTCATTTTTTGAGCGGTAAGTAATTGTCAAAACATATAGTGGCGAATTTTCAAGTACAACTATATTGAGCGGCAGACAATTAATTTTCCCAAGAACATTAAACTATTACAAATTTCACAGCAAGCTCGCAATGCACCACAGCACCAGTCACCTGTGTTTACTCATGTAGAGAAACAAGAAAAGAACACAGGTATCTCAAACAATCCGATAAAGTATTGCCAAAAGTCTATGAATACTGATAAACTCATCCAAATTGTGACTAGTGAGACAAAGGTTAAACCAACAACAAGAAAGTAAGAAACTTCACACAAATTGTGTGCTACAGAGTAAACGGTTTCAAGTAGGTATTACCAACATTCAGCAACATAATGGTAAGAACTCCAGTGCCAAAAGGAAAACGAGCATCCACTATAACTTGAGGGTATCTTTATTCACTTACCCGTGAGGTTGGTTGAATTCGGCGGTTCGACCTTCTGGGTTCAGTAGAATCAGCATTCTTCCCTGGAATTTCAGATGTTTTGTTTGTGGTCCTATTCGAATTTTCCATAGATGGAACATGTTTCCTTTTAGCTCGATCAGTAGTGGTTAAATTCTTCTTGGTGGTGGGAACAGTAGATGCAGCTTGCATTTGCAGTTCAGAAACAGAAGTATCTTCAGCTCTAAGGCCAACGCTATGGGCGGAACTATTCTTTTCTACAGACAGGTTCATGTTGTTGGAAGAACCTGTTGCACTTCCTGCAAATGCATAACTACTCTCAAAAACACCAGAGCTTGGGACAGACATGGATAAAGATCCCTTGCCAGGAATGATGTTAGTCGCACTATCCTGAGACACTGTAGATTTAAGTCCTCTTGACCGCATCTCCCCTATCCTCTTTCCTTTTTGGTCAACTTTAGAAGTACCTTCCCGTGGTCTTGGCAAATGTGGCACCAAATGTTTCACAGGTCTGGTAGATACATTACCCTCAGAAACTTTATCAGCTTGATCTGCATCATAGTGTTTGCTTACTTCCATAAACTTCTTCTTTTTTCCAGGTTTTGGAACACCAACCACCCTTGATCCTTCTTTCCGAAGTCCAGGTCGCTTAAAAGCAACACCATCGGTTTTACTCTCTACTACACTCTTGCCAATGTTGAAAACCATGTCCCTTTCAGATAAAGACAATGGTTTTGGCTCATCTTGTTTTGTTGCAGCATTAGTACTCTTATCCGTATAAGTGTTTGCTGCTTCTCCACCAGTGGGTGCATGAACACTACCTTTTGTTCTTCGTCGTTTCTCATGAGGAGAATCACCCTGAGACCATGAAATACTATTAATTGAATACAATTGTGCAAAAGTGAAATACAGACTATTCAAGTTAAATAGGAAATGCAGCATATCTAGAAAGTAAAGTCACCTTAACACAATCGATGGTCTTCCCTCGGGACCACACTATCCACTGTCCATCCTTCCAAACAAGTGATGGACGAAGATTCCAAGCATCAACAACTAAGGAATCACCGCTTCCTGCTAGGTATAAAATAATCAACACAAAACAAAGGGTTAAAGCTCCTCATCAAAGAACTCAAATACACAAGTTAAAAAGAATGCATAGGCTTTAATATGAGTCACATAAATTAATATGAAAGCAGAAAGACCTATAGATAATCAAGATCGACAGTTTTTCTCTATCAAAATTTTATTGTATATCTGTTTCAATTTTATGGCTATGCACTTAAGTAAGGTCTTTGGATTGAGGAATGAGATGGTTGACTCAATCCAATGCGACTTTCTTAGGTTAAGGAATGGAATAGACTGATCCAACACCCCCTCATCCCTGAAAAGCACATGTTTGTGTAAAAAAAATGAATGTAATCATCCCACCCAAATCATGTGATAATCCCTTGACCAATTAACCATTATCCACATTAGATGTTTTGATTCCTCAAACAAAACAGCCTAATATAGCTCACGAGCAGCAACCATAAATAGTTGTCATTACTGGTTAGTATGTCATGTTATTATGATCACCTGAAAATTGTACGGCAAACTTTGTCACGTCACCATCATGGCTGTGGGAAATAATCCCCTCCCGCCAACTGAGGAAAAAGAAATAGGAATTATATCAATGCCCAATAACCAGAAAAATTGCTGATGATACACCAAATTGAAATTAGCAGCTACTCCCTCCGTTTCACAATGCAAGGGTTTCACTTTTTTTATTGCAGCGTTTGACCATTAGTGTTATTCAAAAAAGAATAAGAGGTGTTTAAAGTATTTTTGATAATAAAGTAAGTCACAAACGAAATATATAATATATTCATAATTTTCTGAATAAGACAAATGGTCAAAAATGCAAGCAAAAGAGTCAAAACCCTTACATTATGAAACGGAGGTAGTACTTCATTCACATCATAACAACCAACAAAGAAAGATGGGTACAGCTAATCCAACATAGATGATATATTGAACAATATGTATAGAATAACATATTATGTAAAACTCCTGTTAAAAGGAGATAGAAATCAAAACTACAATACCTATTTTCTGCTATCATAAAATTGAGAGTAAGTTCTTCAATGGAACTGTAATTAGCTAATGTAAACTTCAACAACAAACTTCACATGCTCATGAATCTATGTGAAAAAAGAACCAGAGGAAATAAAGAAAAAAGAATAAAAGGAAATCTAACCTAAAATACAAACAGTCCGAAGGTAATGTATTTCATCTTATCAAAATCAAAGTACATCACAGGCCATTGAATTATAAACCCAAAAAATTCACATAAAAAACATGTGGTCTGAAATTTGCATCTATACTTCAGAGTTAGTCCATGTTTCTTTTCGCATTTGATTCAGGATTCTGCCCCATAATCAAAAGCAAAAAGAAACGGATTGATTTTGCAAGAAGATTCTCAGAACTAAAACCTGTTTTTCGACTAAAATCCAAAACTATGACATATAGCTGCTTTTGTGGAATGTGGCTTTTGATGGTGATGCTCTAAAACTGTCTCGTGAAGTGTTCTATAAATGGTATATTCCGCGCGTATCAAAATCCAAATTCACAACCAGCTTTTAAAAATCTAGCTTCTGAAAATCACAATCCAGAAGCAGAATTGAGAATCAAAAGCAAAAAGAAACAGGTATACTGAGTGTCCCAGTATGGGACTAATATGCTGATACAGTTGCTGATACAGTAACAGTCTATCAGAAGATCTAATCTATACTCCTATATAAAGGAGTAGTGGTGGTGGCAGTGAATCTGCCACTACCACCTACTCTCACTGCAAATTTACAAATTAGCCCTCCAACTTCTTGATATTAAAAAAGCAGTTAAATATAGATGGATATGCACATATAAATTTAAATTAAGGTGACTATTTTGTATAAGAAAAATTGATAACACATACCTAAAAAATATTTGGGTTAGCAAATATTAATATTATTTTATCCGTAGCAAAGCACGGGTATTTAACTAGTACATTAAAGAATTTGTTCTGTTTGATCGTTTCTACAAGTAGACATCCACCAAAATATAGCCCAAACTGCTGACATAGGGTATACTCGCTGCAGTTTTAAGCATAAAACTGTCAACAGGTTAGCTATGCAAATCAAGAAGCTATAGCTGTTCTCATCCATCTCCCAGATCTTATCGACAAAAACAGTAGAACTAAAGAATGTCGAATGTCATACCTATCTCCGATCCATGCATCCACATGATCACCAATAGCCCAAGAGTAATTTCCTGATGTGTCCCTACGGCGTTTCCTAGTTCCTTTCAATCTAGAAATAGTAGCAGGGTGGGCAAGGCGTATTTGAGGTGCCTTCTCCCCCTCCTGTTTCAACGGCACACATTCTTCGCGAAGACCAGTTTCTGAAAATATTAGTCAACCCCAAGGCTCAATTAGTCAACACTTACTTGACTGTCGCTCAATGTATCAGCATCACCATATCACTAGGTCAGAAATCATGTATCTGATACCAATACATCAATTTCATGAACCACTGTGGAATAGAAATGATCATTGCCTCATCGTTGCGGACATGTGAATAGAATAAATGCACTCACCTTCAGTGCGAGAATCATAGCTGATATATGCACTATGATTGCTTATGTCAAGAACTTTGGCAGAAAACCAAGCTACACCCGACCCACCCTTGTCAGCTAAAACCTGATAAAATGAAATGCATATGGTAAGAGTATATCACATATTTGCAGTACAAATATGCACAGTGCCATATTGAAACATGCAGAAGTTGTAAACTGACCTCAACAGCAGATCCCTTTTCAATGCCATTCCAGATAATGTTCGGTGCTGTATCATTTCTGTTCCCATTGAGAGGAGCCACGGTGGGAACATCTTCAGTCATGTTGCCTACATGAGCCAAACAAAACAAAATCAATCAGTGGTACTGGTCCGCTTTGTTCATATTTAGACAACATTCTAGGTCATTGAATCATGACCAAGGCATTGTCTATAATGACCAAGGGTAAAGAACCTTGATGTCAATTTTCTTGTTCTGATGTAGCAATACAACAGCACAAAACACCAGATCACAGATAATTGGTCACACCTAAATACATCAACGACTTGAATGCGTGCAAGATATTTACAATAGACAAGGTGTAACAAGAAATACCGAGAAACATTCTTATCAACAAACTTAAAAGGTCCTATATTGTTGGACAGGTTTGAGTCATCAAAAATGCCATTTACAAATGTCGTAGTAGCTTTACCTGATTGCACTCCATCTAGCTGCATTTCTTTGCCACTAGAAGATGGCTCTGAGTGCTGTATCGCATGGTCATGTTTAGCTTTGCCACCACGCTTCCTTCCAGATTTAAGAGAATCTTTAGGCACTTCCAGTTGTTCGGTTACCAGATTGTTGTTAGTGTTTATAGTCTTCTTATTCCTCACTTGATCAGATTTCCAGTAACCATCAGGGCCAGCTTCCAACAGCTCGCTAAGAGTAAAAGGTAGAGGCTCGCCCATACCAATGATGGTTCCTGCTTTGAACACAGCCTCTGCAGCAAGTTCTGCAGCTTTTAGTATGGCATCCAAATTTTCTGCACGTTTTGCAGCTGCTGATGCCTCTTCAACCCTCTTTCTAGCAACCTCCCGTGCCACTGAAATAATGGAACCTGGGGGATGGATGCTGTCATTTATTTTCCAAGACGATGTGGGTGTTGAACTCGATAAACTAGCTAGGTTGTTATTGACTTTATCACCAGTGTCATGCTTCTGCAAGGAATTTACAGACGAAGAAAAGACTTCTTCTGCCATCATTTTTGCCTGTAATGCAGCCTCCGACGCCATCTTAGCAGCTTCAGCGGCTGCCTTTGCAACAGAAACTGCTGCAGATGCAGCAGCAGCAGCTGAAGTAAGCTTCTGTTCTACTTCTGCAGGTAATTTGCCTTTTGAATTTGTAGATAGGTGACTCCAAATACCTTCAGCGTGCCTAATTGCGTCCATTGCATGCACACCTGCCCCTTTTGCTTGTCCCATTGATTGCTCTATTGCACCAGAGATCTGTTCTGAAAGAATTCTTTGCTCTGCGTCCTTCATACCAGTAATCTGGTAATTAGGTACAGAGGTGATCAAGCCTGTATTAGAAACAAGCCCACTGGTCAAAATATTGCTTGGAGAATGAGTAGACAAGGTGAAGCCGGGTGCTTGCTGAGTGGCAGGAGAGAAAGATGCAATGGTTGGTTGCTGTTCTGGACTTGCTGGAGCTTTCTTTCTTTTCCTTGACTTTTGAGCCGTAGCTCTACGCTTAGAAGTAGAAGCTGATGCATTCTGTTTTTCCTCAGGTATGACTTTTAATGGAGAAACAGTAGAAGGTACCTGACTGGGAGGAAATACAACAGGTGAAACAGCTTGTGAAATGGATATATTTTTAGAGGATGCTCCCTTTGTTGTTTCATTCACAGTTGTAGGCACAGCAGATTGCATTGACGAATCAAATATCAAATTTTGTGGTTGAACCAACCAAGGTGCAGTTCGCGGACCAGGGCTCTGGGGAAACCAGGTTGCAGTACTAGAAGTAGGTTGCCTCATCTGTGAACTGTACGGGAATACCGGTGATACAGCCTGGCTAAAATCCAGATGACTTCCTCGTTGCAGGCTCAAAGTAGAATTACCAAGAGGTGACATATTGAAAGTTGGCAAATGATGGGGCACAGTAGTATGTGATGACGACACAATTTTGCCACCCTTCTTGCTAGCTGGTTCAGTTTTAACTGCTGTACCTTTACTGCCTTTTTCTGCCACACGGCTTCCTGTAAACATCTATACTTAGTAAACAGAATATTGTGCAATATATAGAATATTATGACATTTTCACATAACATTTACCTATAAGTGAGCTTGTAGGAGTCTCCAAGCCAGACAAAGATGACCTCTGACTATTATATCTTTCAGAAGCAGCTCGCAAGATTGCCTCCCATGCAGGCTTACCACCACCAGATACTGTTTAGTAGCACACATAAATGAGAATATTGGATGGAAAAAAATAATCACTTTCAAACTTAGCAATGAAACCACACAAACCAGATTCTCCAAAAGCTGACACCATGTAAGGTTCTGCTGGTGGCATTCCTTGACTGCCAAAAAAAATTTGCTCCACTAATCAATACATTTGCAAATATAAACAACTCAAATTTAACAGAGTTAAGAGCTTACATAAGAGCTCCATAAACAAAAATCTGTGCACGTAGCTGGACATGCTGTAAATCTGTGAAGGGTTGATGCCCCAAAGCTGCAGAAGAAACTAAAGGACTAAGGTCAGGTAATTTAGATACTTGGACCGCTTGTATATACTAGGAGATTTACGTACCAGAGGCTTGGGGAGTTGGATGTTGTTGTTCCTCCTTCAGTGGTGTACTTTTGGCTTTAGTGCTATGACCAGCATGTGAGTTTATAGCAGATCCCTCAGCACTTCCGACCACTTTCCTTCCAGATAGGTGTTCTTTGCCCGTCTCCACAATCGCCGATTCCTTACTTTTGCTACTACTATTCTTCGATGGATTTCCAGGTTTAGGAATTACGCTGGTTGCCTATAAATTAAGAGTATAATAGACCATGTTAACAAGCCTCAGATATTTAGTCTACGATAGTCAAGAAGTTTATTGTTTCCAAATACATGCAAAGAAGGCAAGAAAGAGACCTCAGGGCTCTGAGCAACTTCGGATCGAGGCAATGGGCTCCACGCAGGAGCATGAGCTTTCTTAGATATATTTAGCGGCGTTCCAACCTCAAATGAAAAACTTTTATCTTCGGCTGTACGGGTCTCTTCCGAAGTAAGAGTAGGTTTTACATTTCGGGAACTTTCTTTTGAGCCACTGGAATTGTCAGTTTCAGCTGTATTATCTTTAGGATCCATGGGTAGTTCAGTTTGTTTGTGATGAAGCAGAGCATTATTGCCCTGTCCATCTTCTTCAGGGCAGGGTTTATTGCAACTAATCACCGTAGGCGAACCACATGTAGCATCAGTGCAGCTTCCGTCACCCGTCCGATGTTCTAAGTCAGTCTTGTTCTCTGATGAAACAGTACCAATAGTATGATCAGCACCATGACTTAATACTTTGTCTGTAGAAAAAGAACATGTCATTTTGAATCCACTTGGATTATTCCACTACTTATGATAACATAGCTAACAAGTTTACTTGCAACAGAAATGTCAATGGTTACATGCACAGAATGACAATACACTAAGTGGTGAACATGGATAAGCACTTCAAAGTCTAAAAGATAAAAAAGAAAAAGAGGAACAGATGAACTATTAACGAATGTTTGTTTATAAAAATATTGTTTTCTTTTCTAAAAACAAATAGTGGCACAGTGCTCTTCTGGAGTAAAACACCATTAATGTGGAACTAGCACAAGCAACTGACCTTGTATATGCACGCCCAAATCATCCATTCCATTCAAGGAAATTTTTCCATTATTTTGTTCAGCCTTTTCAGGTGAGACACCCAAGGCAGAAGATGGTGCAACTATATCTTCATGACGCTCGGATTGCATCAAAGTCTTGGTAGTCTGGACTTTCTGTGGATTAGCATCTGGATGATCGCCTGAATGAATCCGACCATCATCAGTTTTTAAAGACAAAGCTCCATTTAATAGAATGCATATTATTAATGCATATATCTCAAAAACCGTCAACAGAACTGAAAATATAAATTACAAAAGGAAATAGAACAGAACTCACCTAGTGTATCCTTAGTTTCATTAGTGATCAGACTACCTGAAGAAGTAGCATGTTCTTCACATTGTGGTATTTCAGCAACAGCATCAGTACCACTACCACAAATAGCATCAATGTTTGGATTCACTGAACCAGTTGATCCCTTCCGGAAGGGCTCAGAAACAGGAGGTGTGGTATTGTGTTCTCCAACTTTTATAGTAGATTTACCATCATCCTTCAATGGCACCTCATGATTCATTGCAGAAATTTTCTCATCAGGTAATAAAGCAGAAGAATCATTGCTGACAACACCTTCTGAACAGTCAGATCTATCCTTTGTTGTGCTTAAAGTTTCAGAAACAGCAACAGAATCGATAATGCTTTTTGAAATGTTGATTGATGCTGATTTTTTCTCTTGATGGCCGGAATTAGGTGGTGCAAAATGCTGGGTCGCAGGATCGTGTTCTAAAGCAGACACATCACCTTCCTTCAATGCCATCTCATGGTTAACCGAGGAAATGCTTGGATCCCTTTCAACAGGTAAACAAGCAGAAGAAATACCAGGCACAACATTGTCCAATGAGTCAAACTTATCATTTGTTGCACTGGTAGAAACTGTGCCTTTTTCACCATGACCACTTTTCGCAATATGAACCGTATTCATTGAAACAGCTGAGATTTCCCCTCTGACTGTCTTTTCTTCCATAACACCACCAGATGGATTATCAACAGAATCTTCATTCTGCTCCCTATGTTTTATGTCATCACTAGTACTAAGGTTTGCATCATCAACCCTGTCATATTTTGTATCTTCAGAACCTTCAGTAACATGATCAAGCTGCTTTCCTTTTGGAGACTGAATAAACTCGCCACTTTTGGTTTCCAAAGAAACGACAAGATGAGGATTAGAGTTTTTCAAATCTGGCTCAACTCGATCAGATTTAGCAGAATTGGGTTCTTCACCAGAACCAAATTTCTCAATGGCAGGCTCATTGCTCCTGTCTATAGAATCTTGTATGCCTTCTGCTGCATGTTCGACTTGCAAGAAAGATGGTTGCAGAGTAGCACTGGCTCTCTTACTAGTGTCATCACTCTTGTGCAGCATCTTTACTGGATTTGTGATGGCCTCCAGTAATCCATCAGAGCTTTCCGACAATAAAGCAGCATTGCTAACTTCACTAGTTAAGTCTGAAGCAACCAAATGCTGGCTTGTACATGAAAAATTTTGCAAACCATGAAGCCCATCTTTATTTTCCTTCACGTGGCATATTTCTGTACCCTGAGTGGTAACAGGAACCCCCGATTCTTGATTGTCCTGCTCAAAGTGATATGAGCTGGTGGCATATATGTTCTGTAAAGGAGCCAAGTCAGAGAAGGGTTCATTATCCAACTTTCTAGAATCTACTCCATCTGTGTGTATGTTGAGATTGTCCAAAGAATCATCAACATGGACCGCCTCAAAATAGCTACCAACATCTGGACAGCTTTCTGGTGTGTTTTTCTGAGAAGAGGACCTCCCCCTCACTATGCACCTCTCAGAAACAGATTCCAGCGTATAGTTGGATTTTTTGTCTGATAAAGTTGAACCTACTGCTTGTTCAGTTTTTTCATCCATTGAGAAAGCTGTGATATGCTTAAGCTGAGGCTGAATCCTTGAAGGATCTTCCGCTATTTCCGAACGAGTGCTCTGAGACTTGTCATTCTCAGAAGGTACTATAATGTTCCCTGAGGGAGAATTACTTGATTTAGGCTGCATGTTGGATGGATCAGTTTGACTGTCCATACCACTTAGCTGGCGATGTGCATTATCATCCATGTTCTCAGTCATCTCATTTTCACCCACTGACTTCAATAACATTTCCACAGATTCAGTGGATGTTGCCTCAGACCATACATTATTTTTCCTATTTATTGAGCAAGATTCAGCAGCAGTAGAACTAAAATCAACAACGCTACTTCCAGCGGACAAAACCTCGATCCAACTGTTTCCGTGCCCTTGTCCGCTAAAAAATTCCTCTGAATCGATCAGATTATCAAATCTGAGATGGTTATGTAGTTGGTCGTCAATGTCGAGTTTTGGCAGTGGAAATTGACGCAAACCTGCTGGGAACTTACTATTGTCTTCACCAGCTAACTGGAAATTCTGGCTCTGAAAATCAGTATCGTCATAATCCATGGGTGTTTGCCTGCAAGATGTAGTAATTCAGTAGAGATAAAACTCCCAACAACAAGCAAACACCAGTAATTAAAATGGAAGAAGAAGAAGACTGGTGACCAAACAAAGCATTTGTGGATTGCACATGCCATAGTCCATACATATACATAACACCACAGAGATGGATGACCAAATGCTCCAGGCACTGCATTTTTTTCACCAGCTCTAGGAAACCAACACAGGGTACCTACTGATGAAGCTTGCATTATAACAAGCAACACTGGAAAGCGGAGATTTAGAACATGATGATCGTGTGGGAATTGTTTGTCTGGGGCTCCCAAAGTAACCACTTAGAATGTGCTAAACGCTAATTCAACATTAAATTCACCCTGATAACGCATACAGTAAGTTAAAATGGCATCCCCCAGTCAGAAAAAAGGGGACTAAAACGGACCCCCAGCGTTTTCAGGTAGTTAACACAAAAAGAGCTTACAACCAAGTCAACACGAGTCAAAGACATAACATATGATTCGCGAAACCAGATAAAACATCCCACCATAAAACCAAAGCCGCAATTCAAGCCGGCTGGAATTCATCTACGCTGCCCTGCTAACTTCCTTACTTAAAGTCTAGCTGACGGGCGAACCGCCGCATGGATACTACTCCGAATCCTCAAAACCCTAGTTTCATCCGCAAACGCGAGCTTCCAACTAAACCCCCCAAAAAAAATACTAAAATCGTCCATGCACACAGCAGCTCGACTCAATCCCCAAGCAAAACCCTAGTACCCCCAAGCTGGAGCAGCCGTCGTCCTCCCCAAGCCGTTGGGCCCAACGGCACGGCGCAAAGCGAGGGCAGAGCAGAGCAGAAGCGCGGAGAGAGAGAGAGCGAGGGGCGTGTTACCGAGAGGAGGTCGCCCGCGCCTCTACCACCCTCCATCCGTGAGAGGAGTCGTCGGAACCCTAGATCCTGCGGGGCGGCGGCTGCTGCTCATAACCCACGGCGCACCGGCGCCGGAAACACTAGCCACCTGCTGCTCCTTCGGCGGCGGCGAATACGTGGGGGACGAGGGAGAGAGAGAGAAGGCGGCGGCGGCGGCGGCGGCGGTCGGCGGCGAGGAGAAATGGGGAGGGAAGCGGAAGAGAGTGGACTGGAGCGGAGAGAGGAGGAGGCGTGAGTGGTGTGGTGGGGTGGGGTGGGGTTTTGTTTGCGCTTGTGGTTTGGTTTGGTTTGGTTTTGGCTTTGGCTGCGTGGAGGAGCACCACCGTCACGGCGCCACTACGCGCCCCAGCCACCTCACCGCGCACACAGTACAGGCCCGACCCAGCCGAACCGACCGTGTTAACGGGTTAGGTTGGCTCGAGTGACGTGACGTGACGTAGGTCTATTGGCCGTCGCGCTCGGTCGGAGTTTGCGACTTGTGTGAACGCAACCTGTGAGGTGAGGTGGCTCGGTGGACTTCGAGGATTTTATTTATTCTTTTAAGGGAAACCTTTTTTATTAAATGGTTTGAAAAACAAACCCTTCGAAAAACTTTTTCCTCGGGCTGAGCTCTTTATTAAATCGATCAGTTCCTTGTGTGTCGTGAGTGTGCTTCATAAACTATTAATCGGTTCATTTTGTGAAGAAACTGTATAATTTTTTAAAAAATAAATCAAATAAGTTTTTCAAGTTTTGTAATATTTAATGTTTAATTAATCAAACACCAGTAACTTAATCCATCCGTCTCAATATATAAGAACCTAGTATTAGATGTAACCCACGCTAGTATTATGAATCTAGACAGAACAGGATATGTTATATCCAGTACTCCCTCCATTCTCAAATGGAGAGGATGATTCTTTTTTTAAGAAAGATTAAGAATATAAAAATAGATTAAAATGTCTTTGTGGTAGTAGAGGTGAGAGGGTAGTATATAAAGAAATTTACAAAAGAATTGATTGATGTGACTACTAGTACTACCTGATACTCTATATTTGTGGACAAATTTAAATTAAAAATCCTTTACTTATAAGGACGGAAGGAGCAGTAGGTTCTTGTATTTTAAGACGGATGTATTAGCTTGTTTTATGTGTCAACAATGAGCTAAACCATGTCTAGAACACACCAAATGTAAACCTTTTGGTCACGCCCACCTGACCTAGCATGGCAAGACAGGGCTTAGCATGACAGCATTGAGTTACGCTAGTTAAAAGGTTCGTTTTAAAAATATGTCTCAACATAGTCACTTTGAAAAAATATTTAATATTTTTCCCGTCCACAAATATATGGATTATTTCATAGATGAGATATTTCCTAGTGCAATAAAGTCGGACAAATAATATGTCCAGGTTTACTGTATTGGAAAATACCATTATCCATAAGAAATGTCTATGTTGATTGATGGATGGAATGAAAGTTTAGATAATAAAAAAAGGGATTTATGCAGCACATATTTTTGTGACTGAAAAGTGGGTAGCTTGACCTTGCTGTGGTGTGAGTGAACGATTCTCTTGATGTCTCCATCCGTAGTTTATTCTCAACGAATATCAATTTTGTATTGTTGTGTTTTATGTGGATATGCTCTATTGGTTTTGTAGGTTGTGGAAGAGATGCAGTGGTATAACAAGGGATGAATAAAAATCTTGTGCCCATTATTTTTGAACTTTTTTATCATGAATAATGATAGAAATAAACTTTTGACTTATAATATGATAAATTTATGTGTTTCGATTGACTACTAGGCTAAGCTGCATACAAGCCCATCAAAACGCATAAATTTTATACTACAGCCGTCCTAAATAATACCAGTTACTGTATCATGAGACGGAAGCAATAGGATTTCGTAGGATTTCATATAATCGCTCCGAATTTCCTCCGACAAGGCAGGAACTTTGTACGGAGTGGATATTCTTGTGCACGCCGTGTCCAAGGGCAGTTAGGCAGGACAGGATAATGTCGCTCACTGCCATTGGCTCATTGACTCCGTGACAGTGCACATAGCCAGTGACCATCTTCTGCTTCTGGACCCTCTCTTGCCTCCCAGCAAATCGTTCTCATTCTCGACTATCCAGGCGTGTGCCCCGCGACGCTGCTCCTAGCTACTGCTTATCCTCTTTCTCCTGTTCTTCGTGACTGACTCCTATCCTAACACATGGATGATCATCCCCCACAAAACTTTCATGTTTTGCCCCAGCCATTTTTCCAGCGATCCATATAACCATTCAACAGTCTCAAACACGGTAGTGTTTTGTTTAGTAATTTTAAGGAACCCACCCATTGCTAGTAACAGTCCCAAATCTATACAAAAACAGCAAAAATAGATGTACCACTACTAGGCATGTCGCACTGCTGAACTCTGTTGCTTGGCAGGGCTTATCATCCATCACCTTCATCTCAAGATCACAAAACAAAAATAACGCAGCTTGAATTGCAAAAAAAACACTGGAGCAATTTACAGCAGATCAATCATCATCCATGTGGTCGCCTAACTTCACCACCATCAGAATTCAGAGATTCAGAAGAGTGGCTTGTCGACCATGGTCCGGGAGAAAGCGTAGCGGAACCTGGCATTGTAAGGGAGCCACTCGACGGCCTGCGCCGCCTTCCTCCGGCCGCCGCCGCCGTCGACGCAGCGCTGGATGGCGTCCTGGGTGGCGCGGGCGTCGGCGTTGTCGCGAGCCCAGGCGAGGAGCTCGTCGGCGCCGGCGAGGCCGGCCTCACGGGCGTAGCGCTCGGCGAGACGCGGCAGGAACACCTTCTTCGACTTCCTCACCACCACGCTCGCCTGCAGGAACTCACGCTTCGCTCGCTCCAGCTCCTCCATGATGTTCTTCGCCGTGTACACCTTCAGCTGAAAAATATATATATTTTTGGCCATGAATTTTTGTTCTCTTCATAGTTCAGAATTCAGTCAGGCTGAAGTTCAGGCTGTTTTTTGGTCATTTTCTTCAGAGTTCAGGTTAAGAAGTGGAGTGCAGTGGCTTACCATGGGATCAGATGAAGCTCCGGTGCAGAGGGCGAACAGGGCGAGAGGCTGGCAGTCTGGCAGGCCGAATTTGAGCTGGACAAGCTGCTTCTCATCTGCGCATTTCTTCCGCATCGCCGTCGACAGTATGGATTCGAACCACTGGAAAGAAGTAAAGTGAATCTTCAGTACTGTGTAATGTATGCTAACTTAGCAGGTGGTTATGTTACATGGCAGTAAAATTCATGTCAGTTATTATTCGCTATGTTCTTTCATTTGCTTCACCTAATGTGATGATCAGTAAAACAGTCAACTAGAATAAATTTAGGATCTTGATTCACAAGAAGTCCAGAATAAGTGGAGAACTCCAAATGTACCTATGAGGTATTTAAAAAAGATTTTTTTTAAAAAAAATCACTTTAGAATTTTAGCCTGAAGTCTTCTACTTCTCATGAACAATCTAAAGCACAACTTAAATATTCAGCATGAAAGTGCAATTCATACATACACGACCAATCCGTGGAGATCTGCAGCATAGTAGAGCATGTTCGATGGAATTGGCGGTGACGGCATGACCTCCGATATTGTAGGCAGCCTGCATTATGGCGAGTAATTTGTTAATGATTCATAAACTCAATAATTCAGTAGCAAGCACAGTGTGCTACATTGCAGGAACAGATGTAACTAGAATATCATCTTCACCTTGTGAAATAGAGCCATTCTTTTCAGAGAACTGTTTGGAATCCCATATGCTAGATATGCCTATAAGCGAATTATACACAGATTAATACAAGTGGTAAGGGAATTAAAAGTAGAAATATAAAATGAAAGGATAAGCATTGTAGAGTATCCAGCAATTACATGCATGACAAGAGAATTATACACATTGATCCAGAAGGCCAATTTAATATTGGTTTCTGACATACTCAGATCAACCCTTTCAAGCTGCTCTACAAGCAACCTGCACTCAAACAACACAGTGAAACTTGTTATGCAATTGTGAGGAACATATGTTGTTTTCCACCATGTGTAGATTATATTATTCTGTACCAACCTGTAGTGTGTAATTGCATAAGAGACATCTGGCATGTGATTCTTATCAGCTGATATTGAAGATACTTCCACCGTACATTTGGTGTTCGACAAATTAGTGTCCTCTCCGTTTCCCCTCCGAGGAAGAATGACATTTGTTGATGACCTTGACAAGAATGGTGAACGGACCTTTTCGGGGTTTTCAGGAGATTCGGTGCGCAGAAGACAGTATATGGAGGCCATGCACCTAACCATTTCTTCAGATATTTTGCTTGGACATTGGTAGAGGTGATCTTTCAGAGTGCGAGTCAACGAACTACTTCCTGAATAAGGCAGCTTTTTTTAAGGAAGAAAAGGCAAAACTTAGTAAGAAATAATAGTCAAGACAAGTCCAATATGTGGTATTCTGCTTTTAAGTTATATATATTGACATCTTCTTAATTAGAACCAACAGGCACAGCCGTATAAATCTGTGAATGAAGCACATTACTGTTGCATGTTTCTGAATCAAACACGATGGACATGAAATGTGTACCCTAACTAAAATAGATTTGCTGGTGATGTTTGACTAGCACTTGTGCTTCTTCAAAAGGGCATAGAAAAAGACTTAGTTAAAGATTGGCAACACGACATGCAGATAAATATATATGATAATGGTTCAAGGGTTTTGCTAAATGCTTGTAACAAAATTGATTTTCTTCTTACATGTTTTACCTTCCTTGGATCTGGTGGGAAGGTTGCAGGATGAATATCCAATGTTTCACTTGAGAAAGATTCATGCTTAATCTTGGTTTTCAGCATACTCTTCGTTCTCCCTGACTCTGATACCGATGTCATGATTTGGAAAGGTTGGAGTGGGAGCTTCTTCGATGAGCAAAATGCACTAGATATAATGCTTGGATGTCGTCTTGTTCTAGAGCTGATACTCTTAGTATGTGCCGGGGAAGAAATACCAGAACTCTGCCCTGAGGATGCTCCGGATACAGATTGATCAAAGATGCTTCTGTAGAGGGTAAGAACATGCTGCTCACGGTTTGCGATTTCCTCTTCAAGCAATTCAATCTCCGCAATCAGTTCCTTTGTCTGCAGGAAGAACAACAAAAATCAATGTTCAGGATGCAAATTAACATTACTTGAACATGATGGAGTCAGCAACTTTTCTTTGAGTCAGTAACATAAAAATTGCTTCACTTTCTTTGAGTCAGTAACATAACTGAATTGTCATGTTTCCTTCAATCCATTTTTCATCGGAAAGAGTTTTTTTTTTTTCGTATGTTCACTCAATTAATCCAAGAAGGCACAATTAAACCTGCAACAGCAATGCAGAGACATTGCAAGACTATGCACACACTATTTTCTTAAAAAATGGGAAAACTCAGCCTTCGCTTCAATAGAAGGTAGAAGCTACAGCCAACTTCAATAGCAGACAATTATTACAAAGTTTCCAGCACCAACGACAGCATATAACATCCAATGTGAAGACAAGAACCAACAGAAAATAGATTGTACTCTATTGGATCACTATACTAAACTGCTCAATTTATCTGGTCAGTGTAGCACACGAGTCTTTCAGCCGTCCCGGCAAAAAAAAGTGTAGCACACAAGAGTCAATTGCAAGGGGAAATCGTGCAGAGGCAGAAAATCCATCATACCTGAGCAGGGAAATGCATATGACCAGGAGACAAAGTACTGGATGCCCGACCAATCGCCCGATCAAGCATGATCCTGATGGACCTCTCCTGATGCAGGTTAAGCTGCAGCTGCCTGATCTGCTAGAATTCACAAACACCAACACACAACATCAATCAAAAAATCATTCAGAACATCATAAATAATACGGAGTAAAAATCACCATGTCTTTTTTGCACAGTGGTCTAGCTAGTTTGCATGATGATCCTCACATCGTTCTCCAGCGAGACGCGGTGGTTCGGCGACGCGCTCGCCCTGCTGTGATCTCTCGTCAGTCCTTCCACGGCGTGAGAATTCCTCGTCGTCGATTCCAGCGGGTGATGAGAAGTCGGCGCCGCATTCGCTTGGGTGCAGCGTTGGTCGTGCAACGCCCCGTGCTTGCATGGCTCCAGGCTCCGATCCGAAGAAGCACTGCAAAAGAACAGAGACACCTCCATCAGTGGCTAAAATCCCCAAATTCCCAATCTTTGCACTTCAAATGTTGGAATTTGCACTGCAAATGTGAAGAGCGACGAGAGGAGGAGGAAGAAGAAGAGAAAGATCACCTCTTGGATCGCCGGTGACGCGGGAAGGCGTGTACGCCGCCGCCGTCGTTGCCGTTGCCGCGAGGTTCTTGCGCTCCTCCTCCGGCCACCGCCGCCGCCGCCGCCGCCGTCTTCTTTGCTTCTTGGGCTGCGGATTCCATGGCGGGTTGAGCCATCGCTAGTCCACTACGCTACCTTTCTCCTTCCTCCTATTCATGCACGGCATCGAATCCCGAAGCACGACGGCCGCGGCATGGCCGGCGCCGGCGCGTTAAAGGGGAGGAGTACGACGGCGTGGTCGTCGTCGCGGGGGGCAAAGAGCATCCTGCGCCGACGAATTAATTGCACCACGTCGCCGTGTCTCTCTCTTGCTGCTGCTGCTGCACTGCAGTGAGGCAGTGATGATGATCGAGGAGACGACGAGGGGGAATTGGAAATTCGGAATTGAGAGGCGTGGGAGGAGGAATGGATGACGACGGCGAGGGGTAGTATCGTGGGAGGAGGAGAAGAGTAAATGCGGTGATGATGCGAATCAGTTGGTGAGGCGAGTAAATGCTGTCACAGACGCACTGCACGCCTGCACTGACTGAGGCAGAGTAATGGAGATCGATCGAAATCCACCAAGAAGAAAGAAGAATTTTTGCTCATGCCATTGTCATTGCAATTGCCATTCTCTTCTTCTCTTCTCTTCTCTTCTCTCTCCGTGTGAATGTAGACTTGAGCGAGCAGAATGCTGCTGCAATACGTGATTCGGTTGACCTCGACTGTACAAACAACAGTAGCAGGCACTTGCTCCAAGAGTCCAACAACGTATATTTCTTTTTTCTAAAGGGAGTGGCACTGCTCCTAACATTCTTTGTCCAAGGGTCTTTGCGGCTGATCAAAGTTTGGTCAGCTTCCAAAACAAATCAAAACAGAGGAAGAAAACATAAAAGAAAGAAACTTTGCAGATTAGCTGCAAGGCAGAGAGACATAACAGCTGATAATCCATTAGTAGTAGCTAATTAACCACAGTATAGTAGAGTAGTAGACAGTGTTGTGTTGCTCACTCCCACTGTCCCACATGCTGCCTAAATGCCTAACTCGCTCTGAATATGTGGACACCTCATCAGATACAGATAGCTACGAGATACGTGAGCCCAAGTTATTAATCGGCCTAGTATTCTCTACTCCATGGCAGTGGGAGCCGTGGGCCGTGGAATCGACATGAACAGATGATCAGTTCATGCTGCCGGCACAGTGTCACGAGGTAGGTAGGTAATGGCATCAATGCCGTTGTTAATGCCCACTTACATGTCCCAGAAGCAGTGTATGTTTGGTGATTGTTTTCCCCTTGACTCTGCTGCATTATGATGCACACATTACACATACTACTTCTCCTGTCCTGATGATCCAATTGATCATCTCGTCCTTGCTGTAAATCTTTGTCTTGTGAGCTGTGAGCCTGTGACTGACGGCTGAAACATCTAAACTCCATCAGAAAACAGAAAACAACATCTGCTTGATGGCACTAGTACCGGTCTACCAGAGACCAATTGCATTGCACATAGGCAGCAGGGGGCAGCAATGCAGCAAAAGCTCTACTAGTAGCTTCAGAATGAGCGAGAGAGAAGGAGAAGCTAGGCTGCTGCTATGTACAGGCAGTGAATGGGTGTGTAGTAATGCTCACATCACAGGCGGCAAGCTAGCACAGTCGTCAGGGTTCTCAGAAGATGTGTACGAGTGGCACAGTGCAGTGAGTGACTTGATCCATCTAACGCATTGATTCTTTGGTTGGATTGGATTGGATTCCCCTTCTTGCAATTACATGGCGAGCAGGGTTTTGTCTTGGATTATTCATTCATTGGCGGTCCAACTTTTAGTTGTGGCGAGGGAGATTTGGGAATAAATAGTTCAGTGAACTGTTTCATTTCATCAGCGTTTGACAATTTGTTTGGCTTGGTTAGGTTGGGATCTATCATCAGCTGAATCAATGGCAGGTTCTTGTAGTACACCAGTAGTGTAATGGACAAGTTAATGTTACAGTACACTAGTAGTATAATGCTTAGGACAAGTTTGGCAACGTAGTATAATGCTTAGGACAAGTTTGGCAACGTAGTATAATGCTTAGGACAAGTTTGGCAATGTTCAGTAGTATTCATGCTACACGGTTATGTACATTGTTTGATCTAATCAGTAATAATCATCAAGTGGTATCAGGAACTAGCTCGATTGGTTTGACAATTTGATTCGCTTAATTAGGCTGATAATTATCATCACCTGCTGATCCCGCGGCATGTTGGCCATGGTGTTCTCGTCACAGTGTACTTGTACAATGGTTAGGACAAATTCTTCTTTTCGAGGAAGGGTTAGGAAAAATTCCGCAATGTTCAGTGGCATGAATGGTACACAGTTATGTGCATTGTTTGATCTAATCAGTAATCATCACAGTGGTTGGGAGTTCATATTTCATCAGGCACTGACTCGATTGGTTTGGAACAGAAGAATTTGTTAGAGCACATAACCAAGAAAAAGAACAGGAATCGCTGTGATGGATAAGGGGCTAAGTGGACATTGGATTTATATTTGTTGAAGTGCAGTACTGCAGTTGAATGATAAGGAGTATTCTCAACAGGAATATGCATCCCAATAGTCCAGTCTGATTCTAAAACACGCTTCCTGTCGCAGGATATAATTGCGAACTAGATATTGTCGCCAACAGAAGGAAATTTAAATTTGAAAAAATAACATATGGTTTAGAATTCAGATCAAATCCTGGTCTGGTTTCAACCTTTCATGTAAAAAAAAAAGTGGATGTAAATAATCCACTTGTTTTTTTTTTATGAAAGAACATCACTAAACATTAATAATTCAAATTTAACACTCAATGGTCAGAGTTTCAGGAAAAAAAATTTGTAAATAAAATTCAATTTTTTTGAGAAAATCAGAAAAAAAAAGATGTTCTACAAAAAATTACTTGTACCAAGTTCAAAACTGCAGCACTTTTTGCCGAGGAAATAGACTAAGGCTCATACAAATTGTCATGGAATATGTCAAGTAGAGAAAACTTAAGGTGCCAGCACGAAATACTTGTGCTCAAGACTGAGAAGTGAGAGCGAAAACTGCTTTCAAGTTCAGAGTTTTAGACCAAACCACACAATTCAGTACTACAAACTTTACATGTTAAATCTATTCTAAGAAAAACAGCAAAACCAAATCCCAAAACAGCTAGACGGGATCTTGACGGCGCGGCTGTTCAGAGCTGGACCTGAATATTCTAGGCTGCACGGAGGAGAAAAAAAAAACATACTAATAAAATCTTGGGATGTATAAAAAGCTAAAAAGTTACCAAGATGCAAGGGTAATTTTATTATGGGTCAGGCAGGCAGATCAAATGACAACAAATCTCATTTATTAAAGCACGGGATCTTATGATTTTCACAGTACATAGAGAAAATAAGTTAAGCCATGAACTACGACAGCCAAGAACAAGTCTGTAAAAGTTGTACAACATGCTACTAGTAGAAGTACACGCACAACCTTGGAGTCCGGCGGCGGGCGTGGAGAGGTCAACGGCGACGGATCGAGGCCCGCACCGACGCTGACGGCGGCGCAGCGGCGGCGGCGGCGGCGACGAGACTACGAGAGAGGGAGAGGAGACGACGCCACGTGGCCCACGTCGGCCGAGACCGTGGCAACAACATGGGCTTATCAAGGACCGGCCCATCTAACGGCTTACGCCGGCCACATAGGTCGGCCCATTATTTGGTTTACATGGGCCGCACAGGCCGGCCCATCCGTCGGTTTACGTGGGCCGTACGGGCCGGCCCATTAGGTCTCAGGATTTCATCGGCCTCGAGTGCGGTGGCGTGGTTGTGCCAGTGCCAACCCACCGCCGCCGCCGCCGCCGCAGTGCCCTTGCGTGGCCTTCTTCCCCGTCTCCGGTGGCTGCCGCCGACCTTGCCCTCTCGCGACCCACCGGCTACGGCGGCGGTGGAGCTGCCATCCCTGCTCCAAGCCTAACCCTGAATCGGATCAGGCACGAGAGGATGCTGAAGAACATCTTGAGCCCGTCGTGGAGGAGAGGGGCTTATGCTCTTCATGAGGGGAACCGTGGTGGGGCGATTCACACTTGTTGGAGCAGATTTCATAGCGGGCAGGTAACACACCTTATGCTCTGGTTCTCTGACTGCTGTCTGTTCATACTGAAGTTAAAATCTTTCCAGTTTTATGCTTTCACATACTTACAATGTGTACTTTTGGCCTGAGCAAGATGCTTTGGATGATGTGAAGTTAGAAATATTGATGTAACTTTGTTCTTTACTGGAGGACATAAATTTAGTCATTGCTGTGTAAATTCTGACGATGAACAGATGAAGGGCCGTGAACAGAAATCCATTCATTCCTAGCACCAACGGTTGCCTTTTAATCCTGGACTATATGAATTTTGCAGGCAGAACATGCCAAAGATGATGCCATCCATAACTCAGAAATTTTGTAACTATATTTGGCAAATGAGATGTTGATGTTATAAATTTGTAGTAGTCGGTAGTATAAACGTTTCTGCTGTGAGATAAACACAATAGCTTGGCCTAGAGTTCGTGCACAAGAACCAATCTGATTATCATGTTTGATTATGAGCATTGAGTACTTGGGATTAGCTTTAGCCTGCACTGCTTGAAATGCTTGCATAAACTAGAAGAAGCCTACACTAGGCTTCTTCTAGTGATGAGCATTGTGGTAACACAGATGCATAATTATTTGTTCTGTCACAAATCTGAAATCTACATTGCCATGTTTGCACTAAATGCATATATGTAATCTACATTTCACAGAGAGTTGTCTAGCATTTCCAGTTATCCCATAGTTATACACAGGTCCTGTGCATATAGTCAAATTCAGAATACAGTGACCCCACAATACAATTATTCCGAATATGATGTAACCACAAGACAGAACATCTCGGTATTGCCTGGCAGGACATTTCAGTATTTAGTTACCCTTAATGCACTAGCTGATAAGCGTTGTTTGATTTGAATTTCCTTATTCAGTTTCACAGTCATACGGTGATACCTGCATTACTCAAGGCTTAGAGCTATCTAGACTTCTCCAGTTATCCCAGAGTCATACACAGGTCCTGCACATATTATCTAATTCAGGATACAGTGACACCACAATTAAGTTATTCAGAGTGCAATGGCACCACAAAACAGGACATTTCATTTTTCGTTACCCTTAATGCACTAGCTGACAGCCAGTGCTTGATTTGTGTTCCCTTATTCAGTTTCACTCACTGAGTTTATGAACTGTGATCTCTTCTTCTCCAGATGTTAAGCTCTTCCAGGAGCTTCTTTGGTGTGGAGGACTTTGTGGATGAAGACAACAGCAGACCATACACATACAAGAAGGAGAAGAGATCAAAGAACCCACACAAGCACATCTCCTTCAAGCAGCGCACCATCGCCTACATGGAGCCCTTCACGCTCGATGTCTTCATCTCCAAGCGGTTTGTCTCGGCGTCCCTCACCCACCGCACGACCTGCAGGCAGGTCGCGGTTGCTGGGACCAACTCGAAGGACATCAAGGCGGCCCTCAAGTCGAGGTCAGACATACCGGCCTGCCTTGCGGTTGGTCGCTTCCTGGCAGAGAGGGCGAAGGAGGCTGATGTCTACACCTGCACATTCACGCCAAGGGAGCGGGACAAGTTTGAGGGGAAGATAAGGGCAGTGGTTCAGTCACTGATCGACAATGGGATCAATGTGAAACTTTACCTGGATTGAGTTCCTGCTGTATGATAATGGTTGCTGTACTTGGAAAAGATTAATGTACCTGAACACATGGCTATATCTGTTCTGAAAATCATCACTTCGCATCACCATCATCAAAGCTGAGGTGTATGAGACTTTTGATGCTCTCATGTTATGTTTTTGTACTTTCCTGGGCTGTGGCTGGTCCTGATCAGCAGTTGCTAGGATAGACTTGTTTGTGTGAATGTGGAGTCCGGCCCAAATTGTGAAAACGCATTCTGTGGATGTGAGTTGGGCTGGATTGTGACCTTATGGTTATGGACTTTGGAGAGCTGGAGATTTTGAGCAGTAGTTGGTGAGCATTCAGCTTGTGAGAGGAAACCCCTGAGTTCTGACTGCGGTTTATTTTCTGAACTATATTACTACTATAGATTCTGAGAATCTAGATGAAAATCTTGACTGGTTGGTGAGCAACCGGAAACTCCTCAAACAGAACTCTTTGTCGTCGTCATACTCGTATTCAACTCTACGACTTAGCAATTTGGCAACAAAGTTTCTTGGCTTCCCTACATCACAAAGCGTCACGACGCTAATTAAGCTTTCGTTTTTCCTCTCGTGACAAGTACATACATGGGTTTGTTTTTCTGGGGCGAAAGAAAAATAAAGTGGCTGCGAGAGAAGTCAAATCCTTTTGCATATGGGTAGCCTGAATTTCTCTAGGTTTGGTGCAACGCCTCTTGACCTGATTAGTGAAACTTCACAACGAAGCAGTCAAAATATTTGTGAGGATCATCGCCAAAATTAAAAAAAGAAGCTAGAGCCCCGGAAGAACAGGGGGGCAAGTAGACTATCAGAGCTAGGCATTTTTCGAGATATCACCGAACATCCTTTTTTATCTGTGACCTAGTAATTTATTTTTTTCTCCGTCAATATACGAGACAAAGTTTTTGCCATATGTTCGAAAAGAAAATAAAAACATTCGCCCTGATCGCGCACACGAGAGGTCTCATCTGATCAACTCATCATCCTCCCCTGTCCACGTTTTACTCTCGTCTCGTGCCAACTTTTTCACTGGCCCATTTGCACGAGCACGGCAGCATAATATACTGTCATGTCGCATGCAGTTGGAACTCTCTCTGTTTACCTCTCCATGCATTCCATTGATGGAGATATTTGCTTCTTCTCAGTCTCTCTCATACTAAGTCATATAGCGGCAAAAGGGCATCAAGAATGGGGAGCAAACGGGCGCGCAACAAACAGAGTCCATCATGGATAGCATCATTGTGTTTTCACACCACCTCCATGGCATGTGCCTCACACTGTCATCAGACACCATCATTAACCAGTTCTGCCTTCATATAGAATAAATTACCGGTTAATTAATTCACGTAAGAACATTTCTATAGATACTGCTACTCCCTCTCTCCCAAAATACTTGTCGTATTGAGTTTTTGTTTTTGTAAGTTTGACCATTCGTCTTATTCAAAAACTTGTTGTAAATATAAAAAGGATAAGTCACACCTAAAATATTTTTAATAATAAAATAAATCATAAATAAAATAAATAATAAGTTTATAATTTTTGAAATAATATGAATGGTCAAATGTTATAAAGAAAAACTCAAAACAACAAGTATTTTAGAACGAAGATAGTAGTTCTTTAGATAATACAGAGTTTTACAGCGCAACATTTTTGTAGGATGATGTCCTCTGCTCAGTTTCGACAGCACAGAGTTTGTAGGATGGTGTCCTCTGTAGTTCGGTTTCGACAGAAGCATCGCCAATGACCAATGATGTCACGTCCCCCAAACAGCCACGGCGAAAACAACATCATTATCACATGATGAGAATAAACGCCACGCGTGACAGCATCTCAACTGTGACGAGCCAGACACACACACATACACAAAACAATAATGAAAAAACCATTAAAAAAGGACATGGAAAAAAGAGGTAATGCTGGCTCTCCTGTGCGACGCAGATATTTTTTGTTCTTTCGGACACAACCAACCACACGAAAAATGGCTAAAAATTATATACTTTAATATTAATATATATAGGTATCTACTAAGTATAATTATCCCTGTTTTACGAATGCAAAGTAAACGAACGGAACAGAGATCCGTCGCTTCCACAGGAAGCAAAGCCGAAAGAGAAAGAAAAGCTTAGCTTAGCGAAGACGAGATGATAGAGACGTAATGCTTATCCCATGGAACACTAAGCTTATTAGCTATAGCTAACACTAGTAGATACTCCTACAATGCATTGGCAAGAGTAGTAAACCTACGAGCAGCTTAGCAATCATCTCTATGTATACATGATATGCTCACTGCTCACAACGCTTTTACCGTGCAGTTGCTAACACTATCAAAAGCAGAGTTAAGTAGATGAGAATTAGCCACAATGCGTGTCGCTTTTCGTGCTAAGTACTCACTATGGATTTGCTTAGGGGCACTGTTGCAAAGTGCCGGGCGGAGACTCGAATCACGCGCACAAAGAGACGATGGACCAGACAGAAAAAAGGAGACTGGAAAGGGATCGAATACGGGAAAGCAAACAAGGGGAGGGAAAAACTGACGAGTTTAAGATTTTAGGAAAGGTAGTGACGTCTCAAGGATTCAAGATTGATCGGAAATTCTGCTATTATTATTTGGTGTGGATAATTTTCTAACCGTGTCGGCGTACATATTAGTACCATTTCCTTTTAACTTATTTATCATTAAAAAATTAGCTGTAAATACGAACACTCCTCATGTGGGTATGTTCCCAAACTGAAAACCTAGCCAGTTAAGCTATGCTCATCTCGCATATTAGTACTATCTTTTGTGTGGCATTATTGTCCACCGTGAAGTAGAAATGTTTTGATTCCGAAGTTAGGGGCTGCTCGAAAGCGCCTTTTGGCTGTTTACAATGGTATTTTTTTTCTCGTTTCCGTAAGCATGCTTTTCAAGCTGTTAAATGGTGTATTTTTTGAAAAATATTTCTACATGTGAGTTGTTTTAAAAAATCAAATTACTTTAAAATAATTAATACTCAATTAGTTGTGTGCTAATGATGATTCTCCTTTTGCATGCTCATTTAGCCAATCTGCTAACACCCATAAATAATTGCGGCCTTAGGCTGTAAAAGTTTTTTTTTAAAAAAAAGAATCAACATTGTCATTGATTCCATGAGTGACATTATCTACTCATTTCATCCAAAAATACAGCAATATTAGTACAGATTTATCATGTCTAGGACAACGTTGGTTTTGTCCAAACACATTTCTTTTTCCTATGGTGTGTCACATTTGTGCATATGTTGTTATATTTTTTGGACAGAGGTAGTATGTTGCTTAGGCCTATTTAAATATATTATTTATCAGATTATTGCCATCAAATATCTACATGATTATAGGGTAAATCCAATATTTTTATTAAAAAATATTAACAAATAAGTTAATAGCCAATGGTCCAAACAATACAATATATTTTTAGAAAACATGTTTTTTTCCTAGACATTGAGCAAATAATCCACAACAATATCCAGTGAAGTAGCTTAAAAAGAAACCGGCCGAAACTTAACGTGATACATCTCCCTACCTTCCCACCAAGTACCCTAAAATTTATCTTTTCTTTTACTAACTAGAATTTGAAGTGACACATGCATCTTTTCGCCATGCTATACGCTGGATCGTTCTTTTTCAACAGTTCATCATCCTCTTTTGTTTGCGGCGCGATTCCTATCCTTGAATCCTTGATGCCATCGTGAAAACAAAAGGCGACGGCATCTTTGCTTGGAATGTTAAAGACACATGATGATCTCAACTCAACAGTCACTCACAGTGCTGCCGGTTCACTGATCACTCGGCATAATTCTGCCATGTGACTTGTGACGGAGTCGAGAGGCAAACAACGATTATGATTACTAGCA
The DNA here is from genome assembly GCA_000325765.3 of Leersia perrieri. Classification (NCBI taxonomy): domain Eukaryota; kingdom Viridiplantae; phylum Streptophyta; class Magnoliopsida; order Poales; family Poaceae; genus Leersia; species Leersia perrieri. The sequence continues at coordinate 14,635,728 of CM002477.1, forward strand.
AATTGCAATTATACAGAGCAACCCGGCCGGTCGGTCGCACGAACTGTAAAAGCAATCGATCGATAACGACGGCGTGAGATTCCATGCATCATTGGCAGCCAAATTCGTCAGACTCGGCGACATGGACGGAAGAGGATCGATCGAGCTAGCCCTACCATGTTCAGTTCACTTCAGGCTTCAGCAGAATGTGCCTGTCTGTCAGCCTGTGGGTGCATGGGACAAGAGTTTTTCACCATCTTGCAGCTGGGACAAACCTGACACCAAACAGTCCATTGTGTTCTGCTGATGAGCTACTATCCACCAACACATAATTAGTGATGTTCTTGCTGACCTTAAGCTTCTTTCTTGGCACTCCATCAATTTCTTATGGGATACTTGACTCATCCACTAAGTTTGATTAGCTTTTCAAAAAAGGATATTTTATTTTGTAAGGGAACTAAGTTTGAATAGCTCTGTATGACTTGCCACATTCTAATTCTATTGGAGAATTGGACCCCCCAGGCAAATTGGCATAGCAAAGGTATTATACATCAGAATTAATGCAATGAGTATGGGAGCTAAGGCATGCGTACACGACACCGTGCACTAGAAAATGACAAGGACTGCTGTAAGCATGCTTAGCTCTAATACTGTAGCCATGTATGATGATGCAAACGCCCGTTTTTTCCACTAAGCTACAGCGACGTGAAAGAACCAGGACAGTATACAAACATATATACATATTTTTTTAAAAAAATAAAAATATTTATACACACTGAAACATCTACATATGCTGCATGAATCGCTCATGAACTGAACAAGAGCACGTTTTGAAATTCTTGTTTTTACTGCGTTGCAGGCCTAAACTACTGCATTGTAACTTAGAAAACTTACCGTTGATGGTAGAATTGTCAGTATCCTAAGCACTTTGCGATTTAATTTGTGAGGCTCAATCGGAAGAAGGCTCCCCTTGGATCCAAACAAAAGTGATGGCTCCTCATGCCCTACAGGCCTACATAAACAAAGAAATGAAGAAGCATCAAGCCCCACACCTGAAAAAGAAATAAAAATGAGGCATGAAATAGATTAAACAAAATGGATGGGTAGTACAGACAAGGGAACCAAGACCGAGATGCAGCGTTCAACTTCAACTCCTTGTCCTGTTGATCCTAAGAAACAGATGTGTGTGTCCTGGAGAATCGTGCAGTACGTTCAGCAACGGAAGACCACTGTCCAGCTTACAAGGGTCGTCTCCTGAAATGCAACCATGATTTATACATTTCTGAATCATCACTTCAAATTTGATTTCAGAGAGAACGGCACAATAATGCATATACTCTCCGGATTTTGGAACTGAACATGTTCATCGACAATTCATCGACAAGGAGGAGGCACCAATGGACCCGCAAAAACAGGAGTTTCTCATATAAGTATTGCAACATTGCTGCAAGTGCAAACAATTCAGATGACGAGTTTGCTTGAATACAGGAGGAATAAATACATACAATAATAAAACCATACAAGTACTATCTATACCTTCCATCAAGCTGGGACCCGTACCTCCAACAACCATCGACATGCCAAACCCCATAGTTTCTTCCAATCCATGTCATTTAGCCCTCCAATGTCTGAGATAGCTCAACTGCCGGGAACAGATAGCTAGAGAACATCAACACAAAGTAGTAGTATAGTATACTGACATTGCTATACCACCCCACAGGTACGGTGTAGTGGAGAAAATTTGGAGACAGGGTAGAAAGGAAAGCCAGGGACTTGTCAGCCTTGTGTCCCCTTTGTTCTTTCTGCCTGCCACAGCATGGCTGCTCCACACCCTTCACCTTGTGCTTTGTGTGCCCTTGCCTCCTTCACTATAAGTAGTAGAAATGTAGTCACAGACATCCATAGAAGATAGAACCATCACTTGCTACCAGTAGTGCAACAAAAACACAACTTGTTCAGTAGAGACTAGAGAGAAAATGGCCATGGAGAGAGCTTGGAAGCCAAGGGAAATTCCTGATACTTTTGTCATTGAGATGGACGAGGAAGAAGCAGTGGCGGCGATACCGCCTCCACAGACGCCATTGGAGCCTATGGAGTACTTGTCAAGGTCATGGAGCGTGTCGGCTTCAGAGATATCCAAGATCCTCTTCAGTGGAAGCAAGAAGAGCTTTGCTGCAAAGCGTCTGCCGGAGATGACTATACCGGAAAACTCTGTGGTTGCTGCATCCATTGTTCCGAGCCATCTGCAGCATGTAATCTGTTACAGCTCACTCCATTCTTAATTTCCTTGTGTTTCTTTTCATCTGTAAGATAATTTTAAAGTTAGGAAAGAAGCCAGTATAGAGCATAATTCAGATAAAGAGTATCAACAGTATAGCCTAATAATTTCTATCTTGTTTATGCAACCTTTCTACAGATGGACACAAGAAGGAATTCCATCAGCAGCCACCATCAATTAATTGGCAAGTGGTTCCAACACAAGGAGACGAGTCGAGTCAAGCAGAGCAGTAAAGAGAAGCTGAGAGCAGAGAAGGCCCATGTACATGCCATGGTATCAGTAGCCCGGGTTGCAGCTGCAGTTGCTGCTGTTACTGCAGCTACAAGTTCAGATATCCAAACCTCCAAGATGGCCGCAGCCATGGCTTCGGCTACTGAGCTATTAGCTTCACACTGCGTTGAGATAGCGCAGCAAGCAGGGGCACGCCATGAACAGGTCGCATGTGCCATTCAGTCTGCTGTTGGTGTTAGAAGTTCTGGTGATTTGATGACACTCACAGCAGCAGCAGCTACTGGTAAGGAATAGTGATATCTTACTGAAATCTGTATATGTTGTTTCATGGATAAATTGAGTTCACATGAGCTTTTGATTTTCCAGCTCTTCGAGGAGCCGCAACGATAAAGCAGAGAGTGCAGCGAGATATGAGAAACAATGCGAGTGTTCTTCCATATGACAAGGGCCATTCATGGAGTCCTGATATCTGGTGCAAGGAGGGGGAGTTATTAAAACGCACAAGAAAAGGTAAAAAAAAAAGCACCATTTAGATCACCCATAACATGTGGACTTAAGCACGATCAAGATAACTAAGTTGCAAAGCTCCATTCTTGATGCAGGGGATTTACACAAGACACGAGTATCTATATACATCAACAAGCGGTCACAGGTAGGAATATTTAATTGCACACTAAGAAAATTCTGAACTTACTAGACAGTACTGAGAAATTACTAACAACGTGGCCAAATAATAACAGGTCATATTGAAGTTGAAGAGCAAACACATAGGAGGAGCACTATCAAAGAACAATAAGAGTAAGTTTCAGTACCAACAAAGCATACATTTCTGAATCTGAGTGCTAAATGTTCTACCTGTAATTGAGTGCAGGTGTAGTTTATGGTGTATACAATGAGCTTCCCATATGGGTTGAACCAGGGAGACAATTCACAGAGGAGACATGCTGCTTTGGCTTGAGCACAGCACAGGGTCTTGTAGAGTTTGAGTGTGAGAATAGCACAAGTAAACAGAAGTGGGTCGATGATGTCAAGAATCTGCTTCGACAAGTATCTGCAGATGTGGAAGTAGAAAATAAGCTGGGATCAGCAAAGCTCAGTTAATGTAGTTCATACAAGTGTACACTATTTTCATGTTGGCAGGTGGTATACTATAGGTGCCTTAGATCATTGATGCCAGGCGTGTATATTGTTGCGCTCTTAAATTGTCAGGTAGTTTTGTATTGTACTACATACAAGATGATGAGATACAAAATAGATTATATGTTAGTCTATGAGCAAGATCAATAGTAGCCCCCGCTGTCGGCTCCAATTTCATTTCATGTCATACACAAACAATTTTATAACTCACACATACAATAAGAGACTATAGTATTTTAACTTTTTCTATAATAGAAAAAATATAATATTCTCCATGGATCCTATCATCTATCTTTTTTGTCTTTTAAGTGCGTTCTTGTTCTTGGTTTGTATGTGCAGTCTGGCTGCAAATTAAACATCCATCCACATTCTCTTCCTAACTATTTTTTTCTGCCAACTTAGCAATATATATATTTTTTGAGCCAGTTTAGCACATGGAACGGTGTGGCATTCCAGTGTCTTAAATATTATGGGACTGATATGTCAAACAAATAGAAAAAATTAAAATAAAACTAATCTCCTCTCTCTCTCGCCCCGGTCGCTCTGCGCCAGATTTCCCTCTCTCTCATCCACCACCGGCTGCCCCCTCCCATCCCCTCTCTCTCCCACGGCACGGAGCGTTGACTGGCGGCCGCCGTGGCGGAGGCGGAGGTCGTTAGCGTGGTGGGCCCGCGGGTGGCGGAGGTAGGCGGCACAGGGCTGGGGGGAGAATCCATCTCCTCGAGGAAGCCGGCATCTGATCCCGACGAACTCCAACTCTGGGCTGCACTACCCCAACCTCCTCGCCGCGCAGGTGGACGTTGTCTACAACGCCAGTGCAGTGGCGGAAACCGCGGCGTCGCGGGTGGTAGTGTAGGTGCAGATCTCCGAGACCAGGTCTACTCGATTGTTCGGTCGTGCTGTGCATGGTTCAGACTTGAGAGTTTGGCTTGCTTACCTCGTCGCGTTGCCGCCGCGTCCATTGTCCCGCGTCCGCACCTGTAGCAGCTCTCGCTCTCGCACGGGTCACACCCACACCACCACCGGCACCGGCACCGGGGGGAGGGGAAAAAGGGAGTAAGGCTGTGTTTAGTTCCAAAATTTGGAACTTCAAACTTCCAAATTTTTTTGGATCTACAGTACTCAAAATTTGGAGGTTCCAACTTTGGCACATGGCTGTCAAAATTTGGATATACAGTACTCAAGCAATGATGCTGGGCCAAAAAATGTTACCTGTTCCAAAAACATCCGTTTAGTTCCATTCTTTCAAAAAGTAGACAGATCACAAATTTTTTTGGAAAACTAAACGCGGCCTAAGAGTGTAAGACCTTGTTTGATACATGAACTTATTATTTTTTTAAGTTCCTGTCACATCGGATATTTGACACTAATTAGAATTATTAAATATAGACTATTAATAAAACATATTCCATATTTTGGACTATTTCGCGAGACGAATCTATTGAGCCTAATTAGTCCATGATTAGCGAATGTGATACTACAGTAAACATTTGCTAATCGTGGATTAATTAGGCTTTAAAAAAAATTGTCTTGCGAATTAGCCTTTATTTATGCATTTACTTTTATTATCAGTCTATATTTAATACTCTTAATTGACATGTGAACATCCGATGTGACACGAACTAAAAAAAAGTCTCTGTATCTAAACAACCTCTAAGTCTCACTTATTACTCCCTCATCCCCTAAATATTTGATACCGTTGACTTTTTGATATAACTTTGACCGCTCGTTTTATTAAAAAAATTTATGAAATATATAAAGTTATATGTGTGCTTAAAAGTATATTTAATGATGAATCAAATGAGATAAAAAGAATTAATAATTATGTAAATTTTTTGAATAAGACGCATGGTTAAATGTGTATAAAAAAGTCAAGGGCGTCTAAATATTTAGGGACGGTGGGAGTTTTTTTTTATTGTGTTGATTACGATGCCACGACATGAAAACCGCTGTTCGAGTATCAACATTCCGAACAAATCTACACCGCCACGGCCCAGCCCAAGTCGGAATCGGACCCGGACTCCCGACTCCGACTCCGCTTTCTTCTCTATCAGACTATCACTCGTACGGCCGGCCTATATTAAGCCCGCTCCACTCCACACCGGTTTTATTGTTTGAGATTTTGCGAGACAGACTCCGACACCGTGCGCCCGCCAGAGTACGTAGCTCACCCGCGAAGTTATGGTCATGGAGTCGTGCAGGATGACGCCATCGACGACTAGCCGTTTTGCCACCCGCATGCTCAAACTACACCGATTTGTGAAGAACAATTTAGTGGCCAGGCTCCTCGGCCGCCGCAATCCCCGTGACGCGGCGCCGCCGACGCACGTGGTCGACGTCGACCGGCTGCTCCTGAAACATTCCTCGCCGCCGGCGTCCTCCGCCGCCGCGCTGTTCCCGCCGTTCTTCCTCCTCGCCGTCGAGGCCGGCGGCTTCATCAGAGGCCTCGTGCTGCTCTTGCTCTACCCTTTGCTCCGCCTCATGACGGAGGAGATTCGCTTAAAAGCCATGGTCATGGTCTGCTTCTTCGGCCTTCGCCGCCGCGACGCCGCAAGGGCCGGCCGCGTCGTCCTCCCCAAATACTTCCTCCACGACGACGCGGCGGCGGACACGTCAGCAGCAGCGCTCATGTCAGCGGCGGCGGCGAAAGACGGCGATGCCACCGTGGCGGCGTTGACCCGGTCGTTCCCCACGGTGATGGTGGAGACGCTCCTCACGGAGTACGTCGGCTTCGACGCGGTGATCGGAAGAAAGGTCAAATCCAGTCAACGGGGCGGATACTTCTCCGGCGTCATGGTCAACGACGATGACGTCATCAACTCAACGAAGAAGAACGCGCCGCGGCCGTTGATCTTCCACGACGGACGGCTGGCGTTCACGCCGACGCCATGGGCGGCGCTCGCGATGTACACCTACCTCCCATTCGCCGTCCTCCTCTCCCTCCTCCGCATCGCCATATTCACCCTCCTCCCACGCAAAATCTCCTCCGCCGCCGCAGCCCTCGCCGGCGTCCGCCTCCGCGTCACCGGCACCGCCCCTCCGCCGCCGCTCGCCGCCGGCAACGGCGGCCGCCTCTACGCAAGCAACCACCGCACGCTGCTCGACGCGGTGGCCATATCGAGCGCGCTGGGGAGGCCGGTGTCGACGGTGACGTACAGCCTCGGCCGCCTATCGGAGATCCTCTCGCCGATCCCCCTCCTGCGGCTGACGCGTGACCGGGAGGAGGATCGGCGACGGATGGCGTCACTGCTGACGAAAGGCGATGACGTGGTGGTCTGCCCCGAGGGGACCACCTGCAGGGAGCCGTACCTGCTGCGGTTCAGCCCGCTTTTCGCGGAGCTCGCCGACGAGGTCACGCCCGTCGCCGTGCACGCCGACGCCGGGATGTTCTACGCCACGTCGACGTCGCCGCTCGCCAAGTGCTTTGACTCCGTGTTCTTCCTGATGAACCCCTCGCCGGGGTATAGTGTGAGTTTCCTCGAGCCGGTGGCCGCCGCCGGCGGCGATGGCGGCGGTGGCAGCATTGAGGTGGCGAATCGGGTGCAGCGGGTGATCGCCGATGAGCTTGGGTATGAGGCGACGGCTCTGACGAGGAAGGCTAAGTACTTGCTGCTAGCTGGGAACGAAGGGGTCGTGGAAGCTAAGAGCTAGGCAGGACTGACTGATTATTCATAGGAGTAAATATGATGATCTCTGTTTCTAGTGTACGAGATTGTGTAATTCATTTTTGTTGGTAATACTCAAATACAGGGCAAAAAAAAGTGTATTTGAGTATTTGAATTTTTTTCATTTTGTAACATTACTCTCTTCGGAGATTTTCATTAAGAGTGAAATCATATTTGGCACCAGTTTTTTTAACAAGAAAGGGATAAAATAGCTCAGAATGGGATGCAATATAAAGTAGCTATAAGAACCAATTGCAAGCTAACAGTAGTGCCAAATACTTAGGCAACTCTCCAGCAGTGGATAAAACCTTTGATGTCATAGATAATGTTTCAAGGGTTCAACCAGTTGACAAACGTTTTATCAGTACTCTGGTAAAAGGCACGCACGGGTTACAGAAGTCAGTTTCATTCTCTCCTATGCTTGTTTTGTATCTTTACTGTTTTATAGCGGTATGTCCTCCACATTGTCATGCTCAGCAACCGCAGCTGTTGCTGCTCCATTCTCTTGTGTAATGGTGGGATTCCTTGCCATGCTCATCTCTTGCACCGGTGGAGGGTTGACGACAGTTATCGGATCAGTATTGTTGTCAGCAAGGCGACCCTTCCTTTCTCTATGCTCCTGACAGTTCGCGCACCAGTGAAGGCAGCAATGGACCAAGCAAGGGTCACATGGTGAATTCTGGTAGAAACAGAAAGAAAGCGACATGTGAAAGTGAAACAGAAGTTCAATCAGCAAAACATTCTGTGTTATCCTAAATTCACATATAACGAAAACACTCTAAAACCATCCTAGCATAAATGGAGTAGAGGTATCGAAAGTGGACCGTGCATAGCAAAAAATATATTACATGGCAGATACTGAACCACTCTTAATTACAGAAATGAACCTTGTCACAGTTCAGTCTAAAATTCAGTGCCAAACAAAACCTGTCATGCTGGAACCAAAATTGGCAATTTACCACATATCATCTATCCAGTTCCACATGGCTTAACCATGAAAAGCTGATAATCTGCTTATCGATTCGTAAAATGACTATCTCAAATGACAAATGTAATCGCTAGTTCTATTTTTCTAGAAAAAAAACAACAGTTGGTAATTGACAATATATCCTGAACATGATATTCAATGAAATACTGAATAGTATAATGTAGACACAGAAAGCCATGCAGGGGGTAAAAGGACCTTGAGATGATATTTCCTCTGGAGTTGTTGGCGAAAAATACCCGTATAGGTAGCAAACAACCACCAACTAAACATCAGTCCTTCACCAATCAATACCGCTGTGTTTGGGTCAATGCCAGGAAAAATCAATGTTAGGATTGCTAGTGCAATGCCACCTTCAACACAGACAGCATGGCAAGTGCAAGGTGTAGTCCATGGGATGTTTTCTCTTAGGGCCTCAACGTTACGCCCAAACAACACACAAGGGCAAAACAATCCAGTCCAGCCTGAAAATAGAGAAGGAAAGAGTTCAGGCAGCAAAATATAGAAGTATCTAGGAATATAGCAGCCATACAAATGAATACAGGGTGGAATGGGACAAAGCGCACACACACACACACTGACCTTTCACGACACATTTTCAGATAAACAGAATATTAGGCCCGTTAGAATCAATTAAGAGGCTAGCACTGGGTATGAAGTATGGACATCATGAACTACAGTGAATTTTGGCGGTGATCCCTCTCATGCTTCATCATGCCAACACGAGCAATAAAAGGGTAATTAGGTTGAAAGATATATGACTGACAGAATCAAGAGCACGCAAAACTACATCATGGAAATCATGTAAGAAAATAACTGGGCCCAAAACAACCTGCTACAATTATGTATGAAGCAGTACTTTTGGTATTGTACATTGCTGTCATCTGTCTGCTCTATGCAGATGTGTTGTTATGTTGTGAAACTGTAGATATTTCAGATATAAATGTAGAAACATATTCCATATTGAGAACATGAAGTAACACCAAACAAAAGCCTACACTACAACAAACACATCGTAAAATTTTGATGTTAAACTGTACCACAAACTTTTGATGGCAAATTTTGAACTCGCATTCTATAGATAGTACAGAACCAGCTTTGCATATTTCTTTCACTGCGAACTCGTGGCAAGTTCCTTTCCACTAATACAAATCATCAAAATGAATTGATTTCGCAAGGATCATGAAAACCAACCAAATTAAAAGAGCATAAAGCATTAGAGATTCTTGATCCCCTATTTGTTAAAACAAACAGGGACAGGGCAAATCAGGCAAGCGGACAACAGAAGTGCCCAATGCAGACCAACTGATTGTGAACGCCAATGCAAATTTCACATGAGAGTTGAGGTTCATTCTGGAACATATATATTTGACATCACTTCAGATGATGAGACAGAAGTCGTGATCCCTGATTATGCCTGACCATCTACTAGTATAACCAACTCGAACGCCAAACCCACTCTCAGGTCTCAGCATAGGCTTCTGACAAATTAGCGGCTCATTTGGGCCTAACCTCAGCTAAATAAGTTTCAAAGCAAACCCATTCCATTTTCCAGGGGCTAAATCTGAAACACATTGTCTGATAAAGTTGTACTACCTCCTATACAGAATATAAGTAGCTGTAGCACTCTGCTACAGCAACTTAGAATCTGTTACAGAGTGATTATAGTGAAATTAGTCTCCATTCAACACGAGAAACAGATAAAACCTACCATCACAGTAACTCATTTGCACGGTAAAGGTTTATGACAATATGAACTCTGAATCCAGATCTCATCAATTGCGATCAAATCCTCTATCTCAACACAGATTCACATAGCAATTGGTGACATGGCTGACATCTATAAGCTTATCTGAAGGCACGAATTCACAGCGATTCCCCAAAATTGAAACACGCATGACCGCACGAATCATGATCATCAAGTTGGGAAAACTACCAGGACTAGAATCTACTAGACGATTCCAACGCGGAAATGGAAAGGGCAAGAAACAGAAAAAAAAATTGGGACGATACGTACAGCTCTCGGCGTCCTCGGCGCATCCGCAGATGCCGGTGGTCCACGGCTCGTCGGCCGGCGCCTGGTAGCTCTCCGGCAACTCCTGCCCGCACTCGCCGCACCTCCTCCGCTCCAGCTACGCCCCCACACAAAACCCCAACCTCGAACCAGTCAGATCGGAGACCACCCCGCCCGAGGCAGCACCACAAAAAGGGAAAACGAGATCACGCGAGGAACGGCGAGCGATCGAGACCTGCGGGACGGCGACCGGCTGGTTCAGCTCGCCGGGGCGGATGTCGCCGTCGGCGGCGGCGTGCTCCTGGTCCTTCGTCAGCTTCACGTACCTCGACGGGTGGCCGGCCTCCTCCGCCATCGCGAGCGCGGATTCCGCCTCGATCCCCTCCTCCTCGCGCCGCCTTGCCTTGGGAAATGGATTTCCTGGGGTTTTGCGAATTGGGAGAGAGGTGGCGCGACGCCGACGAACGCAAATACGCAATGGCTGCGCTGCGCGGTCGGTTGGTCGGTGCGAGTGCGACCGAGCGGTGCGGGTCCGAGTGCGATCTATATGGGCCGCACGGAGCCAGTATTCGCGGCCCGGCCTGATACACATGGGCCGCTGGGAGGCCGAATTCCCGGTTCGGACTAACACGTATATGGGCCGATGAGAGGGCTCGTTTCTGTTCCGGCCTTTTTATATTAGTTGGCTGTTTGGTGGTGGCCCATAGAGAGTGGGCTTCGAGCCAGATTCCTGCTGTTTCCGGTTCTCCAGTTCTCTCCTGCGTGGCTTCGTCCGCCGTGAGAAATGACTTGATGCTCTTTACGATGTTTTAGAATCATCATCAGAGCATTAGTAGCACCAGGCCTCAGTAGGAGGTCATAGGTTCAAATCCCTTTGAAATTAAATTTCAAGAGGATTTTTCCTAGATTGTGAGTGTAAGTTCAGATACTACAACTCACTCTCAGTGAGACTCTCTCAAAAAAAAAGTGTGATCACATATTCACGTATGATTTGTTTCTCTCTTTTTTTTTCCTCTACAACGACAACCAACAAAGTCCTTATCCAAATTATTAGGTAAAT
>CM002477.1:14649878-14725114 GCA_000325765.3 Leersia perrieri
CGGCCTCGCCTCGGCTGAGCGGCACGTCGAACGTGAGCCCGTGCCCCGGCTGGTACGACTGCGCGTACGCGTCGAACACCTGCCGCTGCGCCGCCACCGCCGCCGCCGCCGCCGGCGACGACCGGCCGTGATTCAGCTGGTGGTCCGTCCCGCCGGGCGGCGCCGGGTCGTTGAACAGCCAGGCGACGCTGTCGTGGTCGACGTCGTGGCCGAAGAACTGAAACTCCTGCAATCCCCCACCTGCCGCCGCCGCCTCTCCATGAACATCCTCTTCCACCACCGCCGTCGTCATCTCCTCCTCCCCCTGGAACATCGCCAGCGGAAACCCTCGATTCAAATCCGCCGCGATCCAGCACCTAATCCCCCCTCCTCCTCCTCCTCCGACGCCGACGCCGCCGCCATGCCGCTGCATCAGCAAGCACCCGCACTCCCCCACCCCTCCACACACCCCGCACGCGGCGCCCGACGCCGCCGACGACATAGCTAGCAATTTGCTAGCTACTCCACCACCACCACTCCAAGCTGTGTGGTAGCACGCGGCTTGTTTGTTTCTGCGAGCTCGATCGATGAGACTATGAATTGATCGATGGCGTTGGGGGGTGGGTGCGTGTGTGGAGGAGAAGAGGCGGGAGGAAGGCAATTAAGCTAGGGCAGGAGGGGAATAAGTAGCCAATGAGAGGGGAGGAAGAGATGTGAGGCGACGCGGGGATTTCCGACGTGGAGGATCCGGAGCCACCTTTCCCGCCGGATCACTTGGTGCCTTCCCATTGGACGCCGCTCCGCCGGTAGATCTGCTTGTACTGGCTGGCATGGGATTCTCTGTGGCCAATCTGTCTGCGGCTAGCCTGCCGGCGGTGTGGCAGGGGTTGTGTATTGGCTAATTGGCTTGGGTTGTTCTTTTTTTTTTCCCTTGGCATTTCTACCATCAATGTAAGTTTTGTGTGGTGGTTAACATATCAATTTGCCAATAACAGTGATTTCGATCGCGGGAGCTTATAATATCAATGAAAATTGGTTCATGCATGTGAGGAGGCGATTAGATGGGGCGATGAACGTTTCTGATTAGGATTATCGATTTGCTAAATTGACACTTGAAAAGAGTTCACATCAAGCAATGTTTGTTTGTAGAATAGAATAATGATGTATACATTCGCCATGCAAGTGAATTCATCTACTACTAATTGCAGGAGCAAATGGCGCAGCGACCGGTGGTGTGTGCCTTTTCTAAGGGCTAGTTTAGGGGCCTTCTGACATCGACACCTATTCTCGTAATCTCTAGTGCTTCAAGCAATCTAGATTTCATTCTGATTTTGGAAAGATATATATAGTTAGCGAACCTATAAAATGAACTAGCTTGTAATCATAAGTTATTTTGAAGTTCCCAAATTCTAATAATTTGGATACACATAACCTTATACGCCACTTAATTATCAAAATCCAACGCTCTCTGAACATGTTCTTACTTTGTTCCCAGCTACTAGCATTATACCTTTTATTGATTTGAATGGATGAGTGGATGGATGGTACTTGATAATGTTGGAAGTGTAAAACAAGTTTGTGCGGTGGCTAGCATATCGATTATGGATCATAGGTGGTGGAACGATTTAATAAGCGACTTAGTAGATGGAGAGGGAAACTCTTATCTATAGGAGGACGACTTACATTAACTCAGTGCTTAGTAGCCTCCCAATGTATATGATGTCTTTCTTCACCATACCAAGAGGGGTACTTACAAAGCTTAATTACTATCGCTCGAGGTTTTATTGGAAGAGTGATGGTCAAAAAAAGAAGTGTCGCCCTGCTAGATGGGATATATTGTGCCACCCTAAAGACAAAGGGGGTTTAGGTATCCATGATCTGGATGCTAAAAATATAGCCTTACTTAGCAAGTAGTTATTCAGATTACTCACTATTGAGGGTGTTTGGCAACAATTAATACGAAATAAGCACTTGGGTTCACAGCCCCTTTTCCAAGTCCAATGGAAGGCGGGGGACTCACATTTTTGGGTTAGCCTAATGAAGGTGAAACGAGACTTCTTTCGTTTTGGTACCTTCACAATCAAAGATGGCTCTCAAATTAGGTTTTGGGAAGACAAATGGTTAGGAAATGCAACTTTGCGAGAACAGTACCCATGTCTATACAATATTGTTAGACAGAAACAGGCTATTGTTGCAGAGGTCTTTTAAATTGGATCTCCATTTTTTTCATGGAGAAGGGATCTAATTGGTGCAAAATTGGTGGTATGGAATAATCTATTACCACACATCACTAATATTGTTCTAAGTCAGGACCAAGATGAGTTCCGGTGGTATTTAACTCCTAATGGGCAATTCACTGTGAAGACTCATTACATAGTGCTAGTTCACAGTGACATCCCTAATTTAAATAAACGCCTCTGGAAACTAAAGGTTCCTTTAAAAATAAAGATTTTTCTTTGGTATCTTCGTCGAGGGGTAGTATTAACCAAGGACAATCTAGCTAAACGTAACTGGCAAGGCAATAAGAATTGTTGTTTTTGTCATGATAAAGAGACAATTAAACATCTATTCTTTGAATGCCCTTTTGCTTATTTTGTTTGGTCCATCATATATGTGGCATCAGGAATTAATCCACCCTATAGTGTTTCACACATGTTTACTGGCTGGCTTTGTGGAGTTCGAAAAGATTTGCAACCGTTTGTCTTGTTAGGGGCGGCTGCTACTTGTTGGCCGCTTTGGCTAAGCAGGAATGATGTGGTTTTTGATAGAAATTTTATATCTTCTCCTATGCAGTTTGTTTTTTCAATTATCCATTGGCTGCGCACCTGGGTTATACTACAGAAGCCGGGTTCGCGGGATTTGGTTACTGCGGCATCTACGCTTGGAGCAAGTGGGCACGGAATTTTTTATCCGGATACATGGGTGGCTATCTAGTCTTAGGATTGATGCTATTTAAAACTTTTTGTGCCCTCTGTTAACTTTAATCTTTTGGTGGTATGTTTTTTGGCTGTGTGCATCCTAGTTATACAGAGGCCGGGAGTGTTCTCAGTACAGTTGTATCATCTTGATGTAATTGACTGAGTTCTTTATAAAAAAAAGTCTGTAATGTCAATTAAATAGGTTCACGTGACGAGACAACTATTGGTTGAGATGATGCACAGCTAGTGACTAGGATGATCAATTTGATGAGTTAACACTCGAGATAGCTCACATCGATCAAGTTATATTTATTTTGTAGGAAAAATATAGAAGAAAAGTAATCCATGAGTTTTTAATAATTGTTATCTTTGGGACGCGTACATCCAAATGATTAGGACGAGCAAATTGCTAAATTATACCTTGAAAAGAACTCACATCATGTAATATTTATTCGTAGGAACATTAGTGAAGAAATTCATCAACGAGTCTTTAAGAATCGGTCGATCTTTAGAAAATTGCCTCTACTTTAATTTGGGTCACTATCTTGAATGTTCCCAAAAGGTGCGAATGGAAATTCGAGTCCATATCATCCACTCATGGCGAAAAGGCTTGGCCGCAGGCGATCCACGTTTTGACCAGCGGGATATGGGGGTTGATGTGTGCATATCACCATTCCTCATCAACAACTGTACTAAACCCATCCATAGCATATGGTCAATCGCTAACAACATAATTAGCCTACATGTGACCGTCGATAATACTCAGCTGTCATCTAAGCTCACGACAAAGATACTTCTTATTTTCTTAATTATGTACACATCGTATATATTACTCTGAAAGTCTGAATTCTGATAGAGAGTATATACGTACATGGATATGGCACATGCATACAGTACAGATGCTATTTAGTCATCTTTTATATGGTGGAGTTGTATGTATGCTTTAAAACAAAATCAAGATGTGTTTAATCACTGATCAGTTTAGCTAGCTTGTCTTGCTATTGAAGCAGATTTGTGTGGCTAATATGTGTGCAGTATACAATGTCGTACACTAGGACAGTGACTGCTCGAATGCCAGTGTGGAACTGTGGATAGGCATAGCACCCAAAACTGAGTACGTAACATTCAGTGGCTGTAAATTGGTCAATGAGTGTAGATATATACCTTCATGCTTTACATGTATAGACATGGTAAAGAATAATGTTTTATACATGCTGTATAAAAGAAAACACTGTGTTTAGACTAATTAAGCATTTAATTAATTTATCCATAACATAAACAAGCATATATCCTTTCTTAACAAACTATACATTGGTCAGTTCAAAAGAGACAGGGGCATTTGCAATTAATTTTGCCACTAATTTATTCAGTTTTGCCAGGATGTTACACGAATGAAAGTTCTAATGATTACACACACAAAAAAGGAAAGTTCTAATGTTTTTTTTCTAAATTTATAGTGGCAATTGTGAAATAACGATTAAAGCCAGTAATAAATTTACAATTACCCCATAGATAAAGGGATATGCCCATTTGATTCCTTTAAAAGATTTTGGGACGCTCTTGACGTCACTATATCCATACAGTACATGTTCGCTACGCGTATACCATGTATGTGCACTTTTTTTTGCATGCACAGCACATGCATGCATGAATAGGCACTACAAAACGGCACGTGTAGTAATTCTGTCCATACATATTAAATGGGGGTTCAAGAAAAAATCGAAGAAAAGTGTTTTGCTTGTTATTTCGAAATCATTTGTGCCACCCCTCCATTCCAAAATATAACAACTTACAACATTTAAAATTTATTCAAAACCTAACAGCACATTTCCATCTACTTTCTCATCTCGCTAATCACGGGCATGGGTTATTCCATTAAAATTACTTATCGGTTTTCTTAATTATCTCCAATCAATGACAATAATTTCTTGTTTAATTTCACTAACCTTCTTATTTAATTCCTGAAAAAATAGAAATATACACACTCATTTGAAAACAACTTCTATGTACTCTCTGAGCATATGGTTATGTTTAGATTATGTGGCATGTATATAGTAAGTACGTGGACGGGACTGGGAGTAAGAAGCGAATTATGGTACAGCTAGCTGGACTATTTGGAGAAGTGGAGAACGGGAGATCCCAATGCAACGGCGACAAGCGACATCAGTGGCTGTGAATTCTTCATGTTAACGTCAGCCAATCAGCCAACATGCCTCGGCGAGATCCTGTGGTGGTGAGCGATCACAATTCACAGCTTCCCGCCATCTTTTCATAGATGCAGCTATGTATCGCCAAGCACAAGGCAGACAACGATATGATGTAGCTATATAGACCATTCTGCTTAAATCTTATGCATTCGTGAGTAATTAATTAACCTAGTTCCTATTTTTTTGTTTTATCATTATATTTAATAAACAGAGAAAACACAGTGAAATTATATTCAAGTCAATGAGTTAATTAATCTATCCTTGTTGGCGCAGTGGGTAGTTAGTCTGACAGGCCGCAATACTGCATCCACAAATCTTGAACGATCGAGCCCTGTATAGCTGTTTATGGCTGCATATGTAGGAGGGTCATTATCGAATCATTGTGTGAACCATATGGATGGAAGTAAAGGAGAGGGCAATGGAAAGGGATGGTTGATCCATCCAACTTTATTTACCACACACCATGATTGATGACTTTTGCTCCACTATAGTACCTTTTTTTTTATGAATTCCAAATAGTGTAGAAAACCCCTCCCATCAATTATATTAATTAGCACAATTCACATGAGTACCGCGAACAAGGTTTAAAACACCCCTTACCACCCAACAAAATAACAAAAATACAATATAATTAGTCTGTAAACTTCTTTAATCCTTGGAGTTGACTTGCACGGCTGAGCGCTAACCCACCAGCTTCATTCCTCTTCGTCTCCGTCATTTCTCTAGGCTCTATCACTTCTTCGAGCGTCGAGCGGCCCTCCCACATTAAGTTAACTTTTCCCACACTATGACCACCATATTCATGTCCTGTCGTTGCACCATTACATATCACCATTTAACTCTATCAAGCTCATTGTCCACATGGCAAGCTCCTTTCTAGTCGATCTTCAGAAATAGATGTAGAGGCAGCATTGCTCAATTTCAAATTGGCCTACAGAAAGGCGTTTTCGACTCATTGCTCGATCATGACAGTCCGTTGGCTCACATGGAAGGAGAGAATACACGAGTCTTTAACGTTCGGTAACGCCAATACATCTATTTGGTGATATTACATATGAAATCACTTTGGAAGCAAGTTGGGCTTTTCAAGAAACCTGATGGTTAAGTCCTGAAAGTTGTGTTGATATTATTTCTGTATTTGGAGGTGCCCTTGTGGCTTGTGCACCTCGTGGCTCTATTAGCGTCATCGTGTTGATGTATATTGTAACTTGTAATTTGTATCACCACTTTCCCCAATGTTAGTAAGATTTGTTTGGCCTCCTTTAGCCTATTCGGTTGAAAGGTGAGGATACAAAAGGGACAAAGTCATTCCGCTTCTTTATAGAACAAAAGCCACAGCTCTTACTTAGTTCACATTCTGGCATGAAGGCAACACCTTTTTTTTTTTTTTTGCATGTCAAGATTAGACATTGCCAAAAAATTATGAAGGTATACATTTGAATTGTCGTCAAATTTTATTTGGCATAAATGTGTGCAGGATATTGTTTGGGTACCAAAGGGGACACCAAAATTTTGGTCGCCACAATTTCCTTTTTGGCATTGTCCTTATTTTGGTATGCCTCAGTTTTACAAAGAGCCAGGGGTACCCATATACACCACAATATTGCACTTGGATTGGAAGGGTTGATAGTTTCTCTCAATTATTAATCACAAAGTAGTGCATATGTATTCATGTGGAAATTAAGTGTGTGATATTATATATCATTCTTTGTCCAATTCCAATTTCCCTATATAGCAAAACAATGAAATGGATCATAAGTTAATTTACTCTTAAACCAATCACTTGATTTTCACCGTCCTTTCAATATTAATAAATATGGCCGGCGGCGAAAAAGAAAAGTCTATCGATCGCCGGCCCCTAGAGTTGCTTAGGAACTGAAGTTATTAGCGTCAATACTTAAAAGTCTGTATCGTTATCGTCACTTAAACATCATGCACGTGTGAGTGATCATCGACGACGTGACCAGTAATCACATCGCTCTCTTATTTAGATATTACAGGTACTTACTAGCTAGCACACCTTCAATCAGTCCGACCACAAAATAGCAAAAGCTAACCCTTCCCACCTTGAATACTACTACGACTAGCTGCTAGCTTGCTTAAACCATAATTTATTAGAGAATAAAAAAAATTTCTAAGCTAGAAATTGATATACTATGCCCAAAATTTGCATCCTGGGCTGGCCCCATGTGCAAGTGCAACAGCATATACATATGCATGCGATGCGACCGGGCAAGGCATATGACCGACCGACAAACCAATCGAAGTAACAGTAGCACACACCCTCCAAGCGAGGGCCGGGAGACGTGGCACTTTGGAGCCCATACATTCACATCTGAGCCACCAAAAGGCTCAAACGGACAGCCCATGAAGCCAAACTTCGCAATAGAGGCCAGCACTTGTATGCAACCTTGCGTGCTCAATGATCTTAAGAACAAATGGTTTCAATCTGAAGGCAAACGAATTATGTGAAACAAGTGTATATACATGTACATGGTGGATCAGACCTGAGGTTTGTGCAGAGTTTACAGTTACTTTCCAAACGAATAAAGCACACATGAATGCACACATCTTGCATATACAAATCTTTCCAAAGAGAATGATTATTGGCACCATGATCAGCCTTGGTAGGCCTTCCTACAGAATCTTTCGCTTTCCTGTCACAGCATCAAAGAAGTAGTTGCTGTCCATGTCAGTGTACAAACTAACAGGTGGTATGGTCAAGACAAGTAGAATCCCCTGGGCAGATCGTTGTGCCATGCCAGATTATAAGGATTGTGCATACCTTCAATTAAGAAATCATCTGCTTGTACTGCCCAGATCGAAGTCCATAGTATAGTCATACTCAATAGTGGGTATGACTGAGGCCATAAATTTCAAAAATATGAAAAGGTACCTGTCCAAAAGAGAAACTCAAGTTATAAACTAGCCAATGGAGATAAATACTGCTTTTGACAATACAAGCAGTCAGCAAAAAAAGTATCTCCATAGATGATATTACTTGTCAACTTCTGGTTCAACTCCTCGAGACATTAGAACATCAATGATCTTTTTCATCACAGCAGCGTGTTTGCATGGATGTACTGAAGCATGCTTGCCTGCTGACAAGTGAGGATGGTCTTCAATAGTCACCTGTGGCAACAGAAAACTGCCTTAGTGTCATCAAAAATGCTACGAAGAGGATGATTATACCAGTACACTGATCCAATACAATTCACAAAGCACCTACAACTGACCCTTGAAATTTACAGAACGGTGTGGCAGGGTGTTATATGTCTTCACATGCACAAAACCAGCACTACAAACATACACTTCTAAGTTCTGATAATGCTTATGAAAAGGAGATGCCAAGAATAAGCTAACATGCAGAAATCTACTTTCTCAAGAAATCAATACAAAATGTTAAAAAACAGTTCAACACTAAGGCATGTTCAATGGTTGAGACAACGCTGTAAGTAATTTTCTTCCACGTCATCTAAAGACAACATATGAGACACTGTACACAATGAGTTGTCTATTGTGTTGTATGTATATCCTTAAAAATAGTACTAATTGGGCCAATAAAATTCATTTATCTAAGAGACAGCTAGGCTATAATGGTGAAAATCAATCCATAACTTACAACTGATGTCTTTTATATCATAAGCAAAATAACATACAACCTCTTTCTCTCTCTTCCCCCTATACAAAAATCAATGCGGCATTGTCTTACATACAGCACTCTAACCCCATTGGGCATGCCCTAAGAATAATCATTTTTTTTTCTTTGGATTAATGCATAGAAGTGTACCCTATGACATTGATGAAACACATAATAGGCTCATTACAAAAATATAATCACTAATATCAACAAAATTAAGGATATTAGTGAACCAATCTTGTACATGCTGATCTGTGTTTCATTTAATATGTCAACAGGAAACAATAAAGTAAATGAAAATACCGTCTTTCGAGCATGGTCTTGGCTGATATCTTCAAACACAAGTTCAGGCTTTAGTGGCATTCTTGACTACAAATAGCAAACAAATTAAATGAATCAAATTTATCTGCAACAAGACCACAGTGGCGACATTGAAGGAGACATCTAAGAGTAAAATGTCTTACCTCATCATATCCAGTAAGCCAGACTCGCGGGGTTTGGTAGTATTTGTCATATCTACAAGAGAGATAAATTTTACTTTCCAATATGAGAAGATCGAGGTGCAACACTGCTATGATAATCAATCAAGTACAACTAAGAGGGCCACATAATTTTCTCACAAGTCACAAGCAACAAGGGAAAAGGTCAAGACAACAACAATATTACTAGCATGCAGATATTTTTTATTTCACCACTTATAAGTTATAACTCATTGTGCACAGGTTATTATGTGTTAAATTTAAGTGTTGAGGTGCCTATATACAAAATATAAAGCTTGGATGGTCCAAACTCGAATGAACATGCAATTGAGCAGGCATGCTGAATCCATACAAGTCCTGTGTAAAAAAATATACGGACTCCAGAACAGGCCGACAATGGTATAGAAACTAATAATACATATCAAGCAACTACTTTTGACCAACCAACAAAAGACTTGAACCAAAGCATGCAGATAAATTAGAAGAGCTTACGTGATGCTAACATCATATGTCCTAGTACGAAGGATGTTGTCGTCTTCAGGCTCTTCTGCGACAAAATATGAAGGTTGAGCTGTAGCCTAAAATAAGATGAGGAATGCAAAGCTGGAATCAGTAATGACTATAAACATTATGAGCCTTTCTTCGCCACATGAAAGATGGGATCATGGTCTGTCTTACTACCGAATAGTTTCCTGTGTCTTCATAAGTGTCCATGTCAGGTATATCCTCCTCCTCTTCTTCACCCTTATTACCAGCATTGAAGTATGAGGGAATAGACTTTATCCCTTCAGTTTTCCCTATATTCAACGTATCCATCGAAGGTATGTCTTCCTCCTCTTCCTGTTTTGATGCTATATATTATCAACAGAACAAAAAGGAGTTTAGCTTGTACTAAAGAGAGAGTGGAAAACACCGAAACCAAGCGAGATCAACCTTGCACCCCATGTGTGGCAAGCCAGCCTTCACCATCCTCATCATCACCGAGAACTACCTCAGCTCCTGCCGCATCATACTCTTCTTCAAGCGAGACAGCGCGTCTTAGGCAAGGCACTGCCAGTAGAATAAAATTTCAATTACAATGGGGAATATCCAAACCATCTCAATTACACTGGGGAAAGTCAAAATTTACGAGTTCTATCCTCCAATGCAGCATCCGAAAACATGGTGGTCTAGAACCAAACTAAGCCTAATCAGCACAATTAAGTACCGTGGGAATACTACAGTTAACACAATTATGCCATCCAATGCAGTACTCCATCAAATTCTAGTAATTCTAGCACAGGAATAAAACAGGAACCATTTATTCAACGAATTCGTGAGCGGCATACCGTTCCTTGTGACAAGGAATTGCTTATCAGGAGGAAGATACGGCTTCCTCTTGCTCGGATCGCCCGCCTCCCTGCACACACACACAGGACACAAACACCCACCGCATCGATTAGACCCCAAAACCGAAGGAATTCGATTCCAATCTACTCCACACGAGAGCGGGGCGGGGCCAGGGTGAGAGATACGCACCATGACCAGGTGGGGCACTTGGAGACGAGGTTGTCGCCGGCGAGGATGAACTCGGGGACGGAGAGGACGCCCTTCTCGAGGAACGCCGACACGGTGCGCGGCCCCGTGACCCGCTCCACCGTCCCCTTGTAGAGCTCGTACACCTTCTGCTTCACCTGCATCTTCCCAACCCAATCTCTCCCTCTCTCTCGCTCTCGGTTGCTTCTTCTCGCCGCCGCCGCCGCCGCCGCCGCCCTTCTCTCACGGTTGGTTGCTTGTGCTCTTCGTGTTATTTTCGTAGGGGAAAGAGGAGGGTTTGCCTTTGCGTGTGAGAGGAAGAAATTTAGGTGTATATACTAGTGGCAGGTATGTGGCGGAAACAGAAAATAACACGAAAAGCTCTCCGTTTCGAATTCGACTCCCCCAAACGGTGGCTAGCTTGACCGATTTTGCCCTTCGGCCATCGTCGATTGAAATTGAAGATTCCCTTTCCGCAAGGTCGCCGCCGCGCGCGTCCGGGGAATAGCCGGCTGCGTGCGTGGGACGTGGCCTCCGTGCGCCACTGCACAGTTCGCCGGCGCGCAGCAGTTTAAGCTCTCCCTCCCTGTTGGTCTTCCCTTTCGATCTTCTGCCGGGCTCGACCGATGGCGTCACAGGATCTGGATCGAGTCGATCAATTGGGAAAGAGAAGGTCTTCGGTTGTAAGCTGCGGCCGCACTTCGCAGAGGAATCTGAGATTATGCTTCGACTAAATGCCACGTCTAACCTCTGGGCTTTGTTGCTTTGTTTCTCTTTTGCATTTTAAGTTTTTTTTTGTTTTCAAAAATTTTTGTTATCGTTCTGTACTTGTCAGAATAGGACTAGAGGATTGGAGGAGACCATGCCGGCGTCACCGCTACGCTTTTCCTGCCATATATGCATTTTCTCTGAGGTCACCGTCGTGACGTAGCACAGACACAACCGCCCCTATCCTTCCTTTTGCTGTCACTACTAGTCTCCTCCCTTGACCACCGTCGTGCCTCCCCTCAGCTGCTATAGACGAGGAGCCGGTTATTTTCACGCGGCGGTGTCAAGGTCCAACGTGACGCCTGCGAAGGGGCATGTAAGGCGTGATGAGGGGAGGAGTGACGAGGCTAGTCTGGATGGCATCGGCAAGGGTGTTCTCGGAGTCACTGAGGACAGTGAGACTAGAGAGGGAGTAGATGGCAACGAAGAACACACCATGGAGGCTAAGCCCGTCAGCACGTTCGACGATAAGCACACAATCCATATCGATGATGCCCAAGCGGCCGACGCTTGGTGGCTGAGAGGCAGAGGGAGGTGTGATGGCGGCAAAGGAAGGAGAGGAGTGGTGGTGACGATGGCAGCGAAGTCACAGTGGCGACATGGGGAGTGTAGTGGGAGTGCCGTGTGCGGCCTCCTACAATCCTCTCGGTCTCCTTCTTTGACAGGGCCAAAAATGTTCACAAGAATTTCTAAAACCAGCAAAAATAGACTTAAAAAGCAAAAAAAAAGAGAGAGACCAAAATGGCAAGCAACAAAGCCACTTGTTAAACTTGGTATTTTATCGAAACCCTTCTGTGAGATATTATTCCACTGAAACCAAACTTATACAATGGCATAATCTCCAAATTCTTCACTTCACATGGGTAAACACACCCTACCACTTGTGAAGAAAAGAATTGAGAATGTAAAATCTATAGTTGTTCCAGCCCACCAGAATTTCACCTGCTCAAGCCCAGTAATAAGACAAACGTGAGGCCCAATATGCATTTGCGGCCTACTTTCGACAAATGTGAGGCCCATATATGCATTTTCGGCCTACTTTCTTGTCACGTCACGCGCTCTCCCGAACCGTCTGCACCGCCACGTGCCACTTGCATCCTGGCCCCACATAAAAGGAGCCCACCATTCAGTGAGAGGCTACCGCGGTCAACAGCTCGGCTAGGCGTAACGCGTAACACTACGACCACAGGCTAGACGCGTGGAATGGTGGGGCCGTGTAGTCAGCGGGACACCCTTGGCGTCATCCGTAAGCAGTGCAGAGAGGGAGGAGGGCGGTGCGGTGGGGTGGGGTGGGGAGCGCCATTTCCGAAATCCACGAGACCACGAGAGAGCGAACTCATTTGGCTCCTTGCCATTTTTTGCGTTTCGGTTTCAAAAATTTCCTCCTCGCGAAGGGGAAAGCGCCTTCTCCGACACGATTCCCCCTCTCACCAAAACCCTACCTCGCCGCTCCGCAGCCGCCGCCGCCGACGAAGACGACGACGAGATGCCGCCGGAGACCGACGCGGCGTCGCTGAGGGAGGCCATCCTCGGGGCGTCCAGGCCGGCCGCGGCGGCGAGGGCGGTCTCGTCGGTGTCGGAATTCCTCCGCCGCCACGGCGCCGCCGGCGACAACCACCCGCGGGCCTTCTTCGCCGACGCGCTGCCGGCGCTGCTCTTCCGCGTGTTCGTCGCCTCCCCCGATTCCCCGTCCTTCATCGACCTCGCCGCCGCGGACCCGGCCCTCGCCGAGCTCCTCGCGTCGCTGCTCTCCCCGTCTGGGCCCCTCCTCGCCGCCGTCTCCGCCGCGGATCGACACGGCCTCCTCCGATTCGTCTTCCCGCCGGAGCGGCTACCCGATTGGCTCCGACTCGCGTTGTCCTCCGATGCCGTGTCCTCCTCCGACGAGGTGATCTCCCCTCTCCTTGCTGGCCGCGTCGGCTCCGAGCTTCACCTGTCGGTATTCGAATACTACCTCTTCTGGTTCGCCTACTATCCCATCTCAGTTGCCACGGCCATGGCCACGGCAACCGCCGCCGCCCGTGCCCGAAAAGCCTTGCCCTCTATATCAGAGCCCGCGCTTAAGTCGATTGGTCGCATCGAGAGCTGGATGTCCACCCTCGCTTCCTCAGCCAGTCGCAATCTGGGTCAGAAGCCAGAGAGCTCACTCTATCTGAAGCTTCTGTACTCCTACCTTAAGGAATTCGTGCCCAATTCATGTGTACCGCCGCGTAACAGTGGTGGCACACTTCTGCATCGAGCTGTCAGTGATGGTATGGACGCTGCTGAATCGTTCAGGCGAGCTGAGTTCTTTGTGCACACACTCATCCAGTTCTGGCTCATTGGAGACGACTTCTCGCCGCTGCCTGTTCAGATTTACCTTGCATATGGGCTGCCTTTATCTCCTAAGGTTCATACAAATGCCACATTGGTTGAGCGACCGCCAGCGCCAGGAGTTGGTGATGCAGTGAAGCTGTTTGTGATGTATATGAACAAGATCAATGCTTGTGTGGATATAGATGTGCCAAATGTCCTCGAGGGAATATCTTCATTCAAGGAGACATGCAACAGCCCTGTTGGGTACTGGAATCCATTGATACAGAGGCCGCTGTATCGATTTTTGCTCAGGACATTCTTGTTCTGCCCCATGGGTGTAGAAATAAAAAATGTTGCACAAGTTTTCTCTGCATGGATGGCCTATATGGAACCATGGAAGGCTCAGAAGGAAGATTTGGATGGGTATGATTTGGCCCCTCCAGGTGGCCGCAACGTGCAGCGAGTTACTGAGGGAAAGAGGCAGATGTGTGAGGCAGTGTACACTCCAGAATGGGAGAACTTTGTGCTGTCTAATTACTTGTTCTACAGTTCTTTGGTCGTTCACTTCCTGGGGTTTGCGCATAAATTTATCCATTCTGATGTTTCCTCCGTGTTGCAGATGGTATCAAAGGTAAGTGAATAATTGTTTCTTCCTAGCTGCAGTATATGCCACTGTAGTTTTGCATCCTTAAATACAATTCATGTTATCCTTGCTAGGCATTATAGTCTTAAATATTAAGTAGCTGAACATGCATTTATTTATTAAATCAGGTTCCGTCTACTTGCACATGTGTGTTTGCGAATTGTTGTATTTGTGTCATGAAACTTTAGCCAGGTGAAGATCTGGGATTATCTTGCACATCATAGTTTAGTCGGCATCAGGGGTTTCGGCCTGAATGGAAGTTATAAAATATGAAATAGTATGACTTGGTATGTGGCTATAGCACTCACGAAAAAAATTTCACAGGCAGTATCACCATTCAGGCAAAGTACTAATCATAGGCAACTGATGGTTTCCTGTTCTTTTTTTTTGTGTGTGTGTGTGGAGGGGGGTATTCTTAATTTCAAAGTTTAACTTACAAGGATTTAGGTTAGGTTCATATGGTGTGTCTTCTAGATAAACTGACTTCAGCAGTTCAGCCATATTTTTATGATCTGAAAGGTAATGTGCCTGTAATGTAATTATATAGTAATGAGAGGCATTTTCTGTAGAAGGTTTATTCACAGCTGCACATGATAGGTCTCCATATTTCAACCTCTATGAAGGAGGGTTTGCGTTTTAATAATCTGAACTAACCATGGTTCAAGAAGGCACCAGATAGCAGCCCATGGACTCCCTAGGGTAGGGTAGCCTTGTAATGAAGCATATACTCCCTCCGTCTCAAAATATAACTACCTGAGCAATTCAAATTTGTCTCAAAATACAACTACCTCTACACCAACCTACCCCATCTCCACCAATCACAACCATCCCTCCCACCTACCCTCTCCTCTCAACCAATCACAACACTTCATTTCCTCAACCTTAATTTCTCCAAAAAAGGGTGCTTATATTTTGAGACAGAGGTAGTAGTTTCTAACAGCGGTAGCTACTCGGTGTCTAGTACCTTGGCAGTGCCTAGGGTCAAGTTTTAGAACACTGGACAAACTTTTATTATACCACATGTGAGAGATTAGCTGTAACAGAAAACATATCAGATGTGTTATTAGAACAACAGGCCTACTGGAACATATACCTTACAAATTACAAGTCATTTAAACTTATTCTGTTTTGCACATGTAATCCTTTTTTCTTTTGCTGAATTTTTATTCCTATATTTTGGTGGATATTTGGGAAATAAAGTATGACCAATTTTGGAATACAAGTTATTACTGTTTCCTTTATCGTGTGATATGTATCTCATTGTTCTGAAATGATTGATAATATACTTAGGATCATATTATGCTTAATGTGACCATTTTGCCTGTGCCTTATCTTCTATTCCATATCGCATATTTTTTAAAATTGACGAGGCAGCTTTTCTGCTGGACTTCCTGAAATTATGCTAGGCACTTAGGCAGGTTATTGTTCTACCCAACAAGAAAGCTCAACATATTGCATTTTGCTTACTGAACTGCAGATATTTTCTCTCATACTGACTATCGTTCATTTGGATTATTCAGGTTTTGGAGGTTTTGGCGGCTTCTACAGAATTACTGGGGCTCATCTACAATGTTGATGCTGCATATCATTCTAGAATTTTAGGTTCATCATCGTGTTATTTAGATCATGTGCTTAAGTATGTGCCATCAATCCGAGAACAGCTACAGGTAGGAAGCTGATCTAATGCCCTCAACTCCTAACACATTTGAGCATTAGAATTTTGCTAATGCTATCAATAAATGTGGATCATCTGATATGGTCTATTTCAGGACTGGGAAGATGGTTTATCAGAAAGTGACGCTGACGGGTCTTTCTTGCATGAGCGTAGGAACTCTGATTTAAGGCTTTTCAGCATTGATGAGGAAGGGGCTTACAATTTGCTTCAGGTGTATATTACTATGTGATTATCTTTGTCAGCCTACTTGTTATGCTTGCCTTTATTTGGTAATTTAATAGATTGCTGGAGATTGCCAGTTTATTTGTTAGATGTCTCTAAAGGTTCCACTTTACATTCTTGGGCTATTCTTTCTTGTTGGACATTGTTATGACAGCTATCTTGTATCCTACTTTTTTTTTTATCTGTTACAGGAGCTGGAGTAATGCTGCCTATTTGGTTTTTATATTTTTCTCCACCTATTACTAATATTGATGGATACTGATTCATTCTTGCTTTCCTTTTTCTCTAGTTGCTGCTGCTACGGGCAGAGTCAGAGATTCAACGTCTGCCAGGTGATGCTGTGCAAAGTTTTCAGACTCTGGATTTAATTAGATCCAAGATGAAGAAAATTTTCCGTGACCATATTGAAAGCTCCCAGCCTATGAACTTGCCAGCGAGAGAATACAATCAGCACCATGGGCGTGGTGAGGTATTCACACCTAAGCATCCAGGGCCATGGAAACACTCACTGGCTAATGTGAACTGGATGACAAGGCCCATCTCAGACTCTGAAGTGGCCTGGCTGGCTCGGTTACTGATCCGTTTTTCTGCTTGGCTAAATGAGACCCTGCGACTCGACCGTGACGATTCAGATACTACCTCCACAGGCCCAACCAATGTCAATTTTGATGGTAACGAACTTAGTAGCGTTGGGGGCCCAAAGGATGCTGCCAGAATGGTGTTTGTTGGTGCCTGTTCATTGCTTGTGCTGGTGGGGCAGTCAATCCTGCACTTCATGAGGGCACACAGGATTAGGATCAATCTGAGAATTCTTGCATCCAAAAAGTTTCTCACAGCTGTTATGCTGTACGGTTTGTTCACTGTTGCAAGAAATGTGCTGTCGTAACTCAGTTATGCTTTGCATGACTTCATCTCATTCCTGGTGTTGTTGCCACTGCCTGGCCTGTAATGTCCAACATCTAAGTTTTGCCATCAGTAAACTGATACACATGCTGTACAGGAACTCATAGGAGAAATGAATTTACAGTGAAAAATTCTGGAATTCTTTCAAACTTGTGTTTTGGGCACGTTAACAGCTTAGCGAAAAGCATTTCTGGTTCTCCATACACTCTTGGAGCACTATTTTGTAGTCATAGACAAGGACTAGGGTACAAGAAAATGTTGTGGGGACTGCAATTGGTTAATGTAACTAACCACCATTTTGCTACAGGCTTTGCAATGCCATGTTTCATAGAATTGTTTTGATGGCTAATCATCAATACCAGTCATTGACTCATTGTACTTCCAGAGAAGTAAATGCAGAAGAAGATTATCTGTTTTCTTTGTGGCGAATTCAATCTTGGGGGCGATATTCTCGTATCCTACATGGCTGGAATCAATCTTAGGTATGGCTCTTAGCCTCTTCTGCTATGTACTTTTCATTTACCAAACTATCATCTTGAGACTAGGTGTTTTGGTTTGATTTGTGTGCAAGGGATGGTTGCTTGATTAAAATGCTTGAGTTCTGCTTGTTGCATAATTAGATTTATTAATAATACATGAGAATCATTCAACATAGCACTAGAAGATAATAATAAACAGCAATTTTGTTGGATTCATTTTCAACATGAAAAGAAAGAGCAATAATTGAGCCAACAACTACGAGCCTGTGGCCATGAGCTTTCTGTGCCATCTGAGTCACATTTAGAATGTGCGACTAAGTTGTAATACAATACTAGTTTCCTGGTTGAGTTGCACAAAATAATTCTAGTTTGGTGAAGAATGTTTTTCATTTGCACGATATTTCAATTTTTTTTTTAAGGTCGGCAAATGTCTTTAAGAGTTATGATGACATGTTTGAATGGTTTAAAGCAACTGACAAAAAAAAAAAAGAAGAGATATTGCAATGGCCAATGGGAAACGCTCACCTACTTAAGTGCTAATTGTGCCATGATGTTGATATCTTCATCATACAGTAAACAATTCCATATTGTTAGGTTTGGTGCTGCATTCCTTTCATGCAACACATCCTGGACTTAATACCTTTCGTAGCTACTTCCTGCAAAGCGACATGCAATAATTTTTTTAAAAAAAACAACGTAGGCTGTCCTAGGAATTGCTTCACTTATGTCACTGAAGTAGTGAAGTGTTGTCCAGCCTGTAATGATGCCAGTAAACAAACACAGACAGATAAATATTCTTCCCATGAATTTGCTTATCTTCACCCACTGTTTCTTAGAGCCATCTTGCTTTCCAATAATTTCCATATTATGGTTAGTGGTTACTGCACCCTGAAAAGACCTCTCTTAAGATTCCCCTTCTTTAACCCTTCATAACGCCTACTCTAATGCCAGTGCCCATTCAGAAATGATTCTTTTGCAAAGCCAATAATGCAATGCAAAAGTGATTGATTTCTTTCTCCCTCTCCTGAGCATTAGCAACTACTCCTAGGCTGATCATCTGATTGACACAGCCAGTCATCAGGAGACAAATTGTAGAAGCACAATGCACACACTTCACTCACCATCCTGATACCGGAGATTCTCTTGGTCTCTATCATCGAAGCCCAGCCTTTTTGGCACGCAAGCAGTACATGCTTGGCCAGAGGTTCTGTGGCCAACATTCAAGCCTTGCATGCATGTGAACACATGACTACATGTGCTACAGTATGTGTCATGCATTTATTCATGAGAGGCAAGGCGAAGACGAGTCGAGTCATGGCGATGGACCTGTGCATAGGGAGTACGGCTGGGCCGGGCCGTTCTGTCTCTGTCCCCTTCGGTACTACTGGATCATATCCTACAGTCCATGTACTACTGGATCATAACCTACAGTCCATGAACGCACGTAGGAGTATATGGTAGTCTACCAGATGCAATGCCCATGGCAGCATATATAGTTGTAGCTACTTTCTGATTACAAACATCATATCTCTATTAACTAGTACTACTTCTAGTTCTACACTACTATAAAATTATTCAGGAATAACCTTGACATGAATATTCTCTCAAGTAACACATTAGTACTGAAATTCAGTAAAGGAGGAGGCAAGCCTTTAGTACTCTACCGCTTTTACTATTTGTGGTACTTCTGCGATTTGTTCTCTTCAACTGAAGAAGTTTTGCTGTCTTCACTGTTGATCTGTTAGTTCCCCTGTCACATTGTTCAGCACCATATTCGTGCACATAGAAATAGTACCTCAAGCCACCAGATTCGTGCACATAGAAAAACAGTACCTCAAGCCTACTTACTGTCTATGTGCTCTGTTTTTTTTTTCTGTTCTTCGTTCTATTGCATAGTTATATGATTGATTTGGCTTTAATGACAATGTATACCTTTGTCTGCTCAAAGACAAATATGTAGATGCAATCATGGGATGTGGAACATGCATGTTGGGTTGGGTTAATTAATCCGAGTTATAATCTTTTCCTTTCTATGGGTTGGGTTAATTAATCCGAGTTATAATCTTTTCCTTTCTATCTGACCTAGATGAGCGCTACTAGTGTAATGCATGCTGTCTTCATGTT
Source organism: Leersia perrieri (assembly GCA_000325765.3). NCBI lineage: Eukaryota > Viridiplantae > Streptophyta > Magnoliopsida > Poales > Poaceae > Leersia > Leersia perrieri. The sequence continues at coordinate 14,669,726 of CM002477.1, forward strand.
GCGACTCAGCTTGATTAGATGGCTAATTTTGTTGCTATAAAGGGTGATTAAGGATCAGATGCTTACTTATGTTGATTGCTTTTTTTTTCTTTTGTCTCCTTCCCTTTATATCAAAAGTACAACAATGAGAATTAATGTGGGGTAACAAGATATACCTTTGATGATTGAAGTTATACATTTTTAGGATTAAAAAAGGAACACATGCAACACGATGGTTGGCTAGGTTGAACAGTCCCTTGGTGACAACAGCTTGCTAGATACTAGAGGCCTATCTGCACACCATTCTTCCATATGCATTATGTGAAATGAAACTGCAACTTTGCAAGGGAACAAAGGACAAGGAACACAGACAGAATGCCTTGTATTTGTTGTTAGCTAGAGTAACGGTTTGGTGGTGTTGGTCAGAGATGTACGATTGTACTATACCAAATGATATAAATATCAGGTGTATTCACATCTAATAATGTGAATATTTAGAAAATATCAGTAGTCACAACGTCAAGGAAGGTTCTTTAGAACTTATTGAGTAAATATATGCATGCAATCTGCACACCAATTTATTGAGAAGGGTTATTTATCCTTTGAACATCTGGCTTTAGTAAATAATTATTAGCCCTTCCTCTCTGAGATGTGAGATTTGATCGTATTTGGCAATGCAAGATGCTTGCGGCCTTTGTATATAGCCTAGCTGCATGGTCCATGCATATTAATTTCTGCATCGGCGATAGATCGGTCAAGACAAATTAGCCTGGTCCGTTTATTCAGCTAGCGTCCAGTCGCCACTCATTGGCAGAATGGTAGGACTCTTGCTCACCTGCATAATATATAAAGTCCAGTTATAGTTTAGATATTTATATAGTTTAAGTTTATATTGTTGAGGGCTTGAGGCCAACAGGGATACCCTAATGTAAACACACGCAAATTCTTTGAAAGGGAACCTAGAATGGTAGAGGGAATGGCTGGGGGCACCCTGCTCCCAGCTTCAAGTTCCGTTCTGCTAAATTAACTTTCCTAGTTAGTTTATCAGAACCACGGTTATATGATATACTATTTACCTGCAGCTAAATTCCATAATTAGGTCGGCAGCAGTTGCTTGTCTGCTTGATCTGTACGCTTTTTAATTCTGAAAACTCTGTTTCTCGAGCAGATTACACTGATTTGGCTAGTCTTAGTTGATACATAGAATGGTCCTCAAGCTTGCAGCTGCCGCATGTATATACATATATCGACTGACCTTTCTGTAAGTAGAAAATATACCAACTAATATAGCACTGTATCAATTAATATGACAGATATACTGTACATTAAGTATTGTAAATGGAGTTTGTTGGTAGTGGATAATTAGAGATAAATTAATTATGGCCTACCATTACAACTGGAGCAGAGGGAGAATATATATAGCCAGCACTAGAACTCATGTATATTTGTCGTCTTTAGTTTAGGTATTTAGTAGTTCACAAAAATGTTTTAGTTAATGCAATATACTTGCTTGAAAACATCAACACAATATATTTCTTGCGTCTCTGACTCATAGATATTTCGCAAGGAGAATCTAAAAATCGTACTTGTCTTATTACTCTCTCCAGTTTGATAATACTAGGCGTTTTGGTCTGTACTAAAGTCAAACTTTAACTACAAATAACTTTAGAAATATTTATTTTAGCAACATAAAGATCATGAAAAGTACTTCAACAAAATCATATGTTTGTTGGCATTTCTATATGTATTATAATAGAAAAATATAGTCAAAGTTATTTTTTTTAAGACTGTTCTTGTCCAAAATGTCTATTTTTTTTAACCTGGAGGAGTACTTGATAGAACTGCTTATCTGTGGCTTAATTTTGTGGAGCATATGTACCAGCCTAGTAGTTCATGCAAATATTCCTAGCAATACTTGTGCGATACTTGGCTTCATTAATTCAACATTATTTTATTTGGTGGCGCTACTGCTGGTTAGCTTGTTCTTTTGCTCATAATTTCTTGTCTGGACCAGCAGCTGCTTCTGTTCACAATCGCAATTCGTAATCAATTGTGATTGTATGGCCATTGTTTGCTGCTGCATGCGTGTATCACGTATGGCTTGGCTGATGGTAGGTAGGTGCCCCAATGCCAAGGGAAACCAAACGAACTGTCACGCTTCTGTAGCTAAGCTTTGCTTGCCACTCGTATTTATATATATTGATCGTTCCTATATGCACACTAATCTTATTTCGAATGAGAAATTTGGAGGAATAAAACTGAATAAATTCTGTGAAATCTTGTAAAAACTTCCTGTGTTCCAAAGAGTTGTTCTTCCCTTTTAATAATCTTCTCTCTTGGCGTAGAGGGAGTATTCCATCTCAAATCTCAACGTGTAATTGACATCTAAAATCTCAAACGTATACTTGGTTTTCATGTACAGTAGACAGATTTGGCATGTACGCTAGGCCAATTAAAGGGGTAGGAGGTGCCTTCCATAAACGGAACGATTGAACTCATCAACTTTCATGGCTAATCTCTCTCTTATTTTGAAACGACAGCAGGATTTAGCAGATTAAAGGCAAAGTTGATGATTGATGTGATTTCTTACACGGAATCAGATTAAACAGGTGCGCTATCATGTAACCCATCCTAAAAGTTTTTTTCCCCCGGAAAATCATTGATATCACTGGTAAACTCGTCTTTTAGCTTAGCGTAAATATTCAAAGATCCTTGAAAAGAAATCCTAGATTGAGTTAGTTGGGTGCCTTGTCTTGTTGGATAAAACGATCAGATTGGGACAGTGTGCCGTGTACGTACAGTACTGATTAAGCTGGAAAACTGTCATACACTACACGTTCAATCAGATAAAAACATGCTGAATTCATCACCAAATGCATCCTTTTTATGGTCGGTTATTTGTTTTGTGTGAATCACCTGATGCATGCATCCTACTAAGCTAGGAGGCTATACAGCGTTTGCTTGAGAGAAAGCAATAAACTCTGAAGAATCATGCTTAGACAACAACAAAGGATTCAACGCTCCATCGCTTTTCGTGTTATCAGTATAGTTGGGTGCGACGTTCTTTTCTACAGTGACTTGACTGCTAGCTCTGGCATATGCTACAACGTAACTGCAAATGCATACCGGTTTGCTAATTGATGAAATGTAGCCCCTAGATTTTTTTTCTATCATCTAGCTTGGGTTGTCATCTTCACTTCATCCCTAAATCAAGTTTGAACTTGCACGTCTTTTTCTTTTTCCAAAAGTCTAGCACAAATTAAATTACGAGTGTCTTGTATTTGTACCGTGTTTAAAAAACAATCTCATAATAAATTATTGATGTATTATTACAAGTTTATTTCTAATTAACCAAAAATACAACACTAGAATTTGGCTAGTTCAGATGAATAAATTGTAAAACTCCCAACAGCCAGTCAATGTCACCAGTACAAGTATTGATATGTGGAGTACAGAAGTACTACTTAGCATTTACAACCCCTTCGTGCTAACCTGTTTATTGGGCCAATCGATCGTAGTGTCAAAAAGAAATCGATCTATGCACATGATGTATCAAGCGTCCATGCATGTTATCTGTCCTGCATTTCAATGATGCACATGTGTTAGACTCTGAAGCACTTCTTCAGTACATCTGTTTTGCTGCAACCAGATTTGGCCGAACTGAACGTGTTTCATCGTTCGATCACTTCCATTTAGTATACTCCCAAGCGCAAAGTACCTATTTATGTAGCTAGGGCGCTAGACCAGTGATCAAGCTGTCGATCGATCAAACTGCTCTGCGTGAAGTGTTCGTAATTAAACTAGCAAATTGTGTTAATTTATCTTTGCATGCATGGACCTAGTCATGCATCACTGATCGCTAAGTCAAAAGATCAAAATCTCTGTACCAAGTTAGGAATATTCTTGCAGGTTGACGTATAAAAATGGAGAGGATATGAACAGGTACTTAATAGTAATTCTTTGATCAATGAGCATAACAATTGGTAAGGAAAAAGGAGTCAGGCTAACATGTCAAATGGCCATAAAAAAATAGCTCACAATTCATTACAGTAACTTACAAGATAGTTTACTTTGATTTTTCCATGCATGTACTTCATTGGCCGACCTTTTTTTAAGGAGTGCTAGTTTTGTTGGGGTCCAAGCTATAGGCAACAAGAGGTCCTGGTTTTTCCTAAAGTGTCACATGAGAGAACACTGTCATATGGTGTAGCATCTAATGATGGCAAGTGAAAGCCCTTGCATCAGCATCTGTTGCATTCATATTATGAGCTTCCTTTCCAACACTCCACAACTGTTAAGGCTGTATCAGATTCAGAGGCATGCACGCATGATCTCCTCTACCTCTAGGGTCAAGTTAAGACACAATTGTACTAATTAATTCAGGCCACGTTGCTGCTTTATTCCTTGCTTGTTGCCACAGCACAGTGCTAGCTAGGCAACAGTCCTTGCTCTACAGCTTTTCGTCTCTTTTTTTCCCCTTGCTGACAGCAACTAAGCTAGCTAGTCAATTACCAAAAGGAAAAATATGCACCCTTTTGTTTGTTGCCTAGTCATTGTTAATACACTTTGAGTTGGGCACGGTTGCTTCTTTTTATTTTTCAAGAATCGTACTTTTTTTGATAAATAATTTGCGTGCTATTCTACATGAACATTTCGGCATCACCATATCGAGATTTACACGTTTCTAAATTACCTTGATGCAATTGAGTCAAGCTATATAGCTAGCAACATTTATAGGTGCGAATTAATTGGTGGTAGTTGAATATATATTGTATCCACTAGCTAGCTGTTATATATGATCTACATGTATCATCTATTTTTTTCCCCTTATAAACAAGACACCATCATGCATATTGTTGATCAACCTTTTGCTTTGCTCAAAAGAAGACATATGCATATGTCATTCCTTTTTATCCCCATGTTAAATATGCATTATATTGCATCCCAGTCATTGCATTGTACCCTACTGCTAGTAACAAGTAGGCCATGATGAGCTTGTGATCACAACTTTGCAACAAACACACACATTCAAAGATTTTCTTTCTTTTCTTTTCTTTGCCTTTTTTCTTAGCATTCATGAGTAGTGCTTTCTAGCTAGGACCCTCTACTGTTCATGTATTTTCCTAATTAATAATTTCATTTGTGCAGATTGCCGTCGCTTCCGTGTGATCTCACAGAAAATGATCGCAATGCCTAAGCAGGTCAGCGTCTAACTAGAAGACAAGATATAACATGCACTACTTGCAGCATAAGATTAATCTACACAATTTGTACCACGAAATCTGTTAATCTAGACTTAATTAGTCCTAGTTGGCAGATTAATTAGGCGCTCGTCCAATGCATGATATGCTTATTTAAGTTCAGTAACCAACTAAATATTAATTGTCGTTTGCTGAGACAAGAGACAAACTAACAAACACTGATCGAGTCCTGATTAAGACAACCCATTATTTTTTGTAGCAACTCCTTAACTCCTTTACTCTATTTTCTTCAGACAATAGACAAGTAGGCATACAGGAAACTCATGTATGCATTCTTGAGCTTATTTGGAACGTGGGAAAATTTGCATGAATTTTTTTTTCTAAGCGGAGCTGTCTTACTATTGGCATACAGAGATGGGACCTACCGGCCGGCCAATAACTAGCTAGCAAGTGTTTCACCTGTTTTCAGCTGAAAAAAAATGGACGTCGTATTCGTATATATCGAAGGAGGTATATATGATTTTCTCCGTTCATCAAAACATATTTTCTTGAGTATTGGCATTGTCTTGGAAATATAATCTCTTTTTTTGGGGGGGAACGTCTTGGAAATATCATCAATAATTTATGATGTAATATATTTGTAAAATCGAATAAAACTTTATTGGTTGTACTTTCAAGAAAAATTTTAGAGATGCATTTTCATGTATCCAATACTATATTTAAGAAGATATTTATGCTTGAAACTTTATTGCTTGTCCTAAACGACAAACTTTGCTTACTATATAGCCGGCTGAAGAGAGAGTCGTGTCACCTGTTTTGATCGTTCGTATGGTCTAAAATATGGACTGCTAACAAACTTCGTGCTTAATCTTGCCGCATAGATTCTAAATTAATCTTTGTCCACAACATCAGGACCTGGAAACTAGGATTGGCAGAACCTATTTTAATTCTAGTGGGGATCAAGAAAAATCTCCAGAATTATTCCGATTTTGAGGGCTACCAACTTCTGTGGAAAACAACAAAAAGGAAAAATCGACATTTAATATTGCACACGAGAGCGACACCCGTGCACCGTCCAGTTACGTACACGTCGCTCGCGTACATACTTTTGTGCAGTAGCAGGTATGTACGCCTGCACAGTGTATGTACGCACGCGCGACATCTGTACGTCCTACGTACGTACACGTCTACGTTCGTATGTAGACACGTACGCATACGTCCACGTAGGCAACATCAGCAGCAGTCATCACCGAGGTGATCGCCGGTCAGAGTGCAGTGCAGCTCAGAGCTCACTGCGATCAATTAAGCAGCCTACGCGGTGAGCATTGGGGATCAATTAAGCAGCCTACGTGGCTAGCATAGGGGAGCCTGGCAAGGTGAGTCACCCTCCACCGTGGCATTGGCCCCACCTGTCTGTCTACGCAGCAACCACCTCCAAGGAACTCCCTGTAAATAGCACTACCTAGAAATGTAGAATTAATAGACGGTGGCTCAACAGAGCAAAGACAATGTAATTAGCAAAAACAGAATGCAATTAGGAGGACCACTAGATCTACCGACCTTGAATGTACTCATGATCTGGGCCATCCACGTGTCGGATTAAATACTTGACACTGACATTGATATACATACTTCATTGCACTAGCTTAATTAGCTAGCAACAGTTGGTTTGAGATCATGGCTTTAGCCTTTAGGCTTCATGCAAGAGACATGCAGTTGATGACTTTGATGTTAACAACTGCAGGGGTTGTTTCACTGGTCTTGTCTTGGGTGAGTGACATATTTATTGGCATGCATATTTGTAACACTATTGTTAACTGCTTAGTTTGGAGAGGCAGTGTCCTAATCCAGCAAAGGGTAAGGCAGGGTCAGACCAGAAATGATGTCTCATGGTAAGTGGGAACATTGGCTTTCTCACTGGAATATGATGCCAATGCTTAAAACAACTGTGCTCACTGTAGTGTAGCAAAAACTTGTTTCCCCTATGTTTGATAATAAGATCCGGGGTTACCAGCCCAAGGAGGAGGACGAAGAACAGGAAGAAGATGAGAAAAGATCTTTCCAAAGCAGCCAGCAAAAAAGGATCAGGGAAAAAAAAAGAAAAGAAAAGGAAGATGGCCAAAGGAGAAAGCAGGGGAGAAGAGAAGAGATGAGATGAGATGCTGCAGCCACATGAGAAATGCTACCTTTTGTCTCCACTTGATCATGGAGGAGACCAAGACCAGCCAAGCAAATCAGCAGGCTGTGCTTACCAATTAATTAACAGCATTTGCTACTAATCGTTAGTGTAAACAAAATATTGGTTAAACGGTAACCACTAGTAAACAAATCAGTAAGGAAGGGAGTGGATTTTAATATTACCAAAGTCAGCTGCAGTGAGCCAGTAACATCCTAGCTGGACCAGCTTCCTGGGGATTTTTATTTCAGCTCAATTCTCATTGCATCACACACTGCATTTTTTTTTTCTTGGGGAACTCAGTACAGAACATGGAGTACACAGTATACATCACCTAAAATCTAGCAAGGTCAACTACTAGCACAATTCACACATAACTATGTAGCAATATCTTTATTAAGTTGCTGCAGATACCATTATACTCTCTATATATAGCCTTCTTTTCCTCAGCCATATTTTTGTATATATATATTAGATATCATCATATTACCCCCTTATTAAGCAAACATAAAAAAAGAAGGGAGAAATACTGCTTTTTCCAAAGGCAATAAACTACAAAAGAAAAGGAAAAAACAAAGAAGAAAATAAAACTGATAATTGATTAATTAATTAATTAACCCTAGTAGTATATTGCTGTTTAATCCTTGTGATTAAGCATCTGCTACTCCCAAGTCCCAAAGCAATGGCTCCTCCAGCCTGAGCTCCGCATTGACCTCGTCGGCGAGCGGCGCCCACATCGCCGGAAACCCAAACGCCGCCACGTCATGGATGTCGAACAGCAAATCCGGCAGGTCGAACAGCTGTTGCTCCGCCTCCTCCGCCGCCGCCTCGCCGTCGCCGTCGCCGCCGGCGCTCGACGGCGTCGCGGCGCAGTCGTTTTCGTCGTTCTTGGCAGCACCCGCCAGGTGTTCGTCCGCGTGTCCATCACATGGCGCGACGCCGTCAGCCTCCGAAGAAGACGGCGAGGCGCGGAACGCGGCGTCCGCCAGGTGTTCGTCCGCGTGGGCAACGTCCTCCGAAGAAAACGGCGACGTCGGCGAGGCCCGGAACGCGGCGCCCGCAAGGTGTTCGTCAGCGGCATCGCCAGCATCCTGCGGCGAGGTGGAGAAGGAGGCGGCCAATGAGGCGGCGGCCTGGACGTCCTTGGGGTCGGCGGAGGCGGCGCGGGGGAGGACGGCGGCGAGGTGGGGGAAATTGAGGTGGGCGGCGCGGCCCTTGATGGCGAGCGCGGCGACGTCGTGGGCGCGCGCCGCCATGTCGGCGGTGGGGAACGTCCCCAGCCAAATCCTCGACTTCTTCCTCGGCTCGCGGATCTCCGACACCCACTTCCCCCACGCCCTCATCCTCACTCCCCTGTACGTCGGGTGCTTCCCTTCACTGCTCCTCTTCCTCTTCTTCTTCGTCTCCTCCTCCAACTTCTTCTTCCTCTTGCCGCCGCCGCCGGCGCCGGCGACGGCGGCATTGGATAATCTCGCCGGCGACGGCGACGACGACGCGTCCGTCACGGCGGAGGAGCAGGAGGAGGAGGTGGAGGTAGCGGATGAGGAGGAAGATGATGAGGTTTCTTGGAGCTCGTGAGCCATGGCCATGGCGAGAGCTAGCAGTGTGAGAACACGGACGAACACCTTGTGGGTGTGGTGCCTGCGTTTGGCTGCGTAGTGAGGAGGGGTTTTTATGATGAGTGGCAAATGAGAGGGAAAGGGAGTGAACTTGGGGGAAAAATTAACAACTGTGGGGGCTCTCAAACCGTACTATATATGCTTGGTGTCCCCCCTTGTTGTACCAACAGTATTGTAGTTTTTTATTTGAGAACTGTGTTTTTTTTTGGGTTGTTGGTACATGTTAGAAAAAAAGGGTTGTGATGTAAATGGTTTATTCCTTGTATGTATGGTGAGCTTTGTACCGTTGGTCCAATTTTAGTAGTTGAGGCTATGGCATCGGAATGGTACTGTTATGTCCGAAACTTGTTTGTTTGTCCAACAAAGGAGGGGAGGACGAGATTGTGCTAAATTATGTGCGATAAGTTTATTAGTAGCACTGCTTGTTTAGCTGTAATTCTTGGTACATAGTTTTTTTTTGTTGAAAACCAAAACATGCCATATGATGTAAAAAGGAAATTTTAAGGGTGTTTTTGTAGGAAAGGAAAACGCGTGTAACACCTGTGTTCCACTTTGATCTACAAGTAACATGGGACATATATCAGCATCCACATCCATTTCATCTCATATCAATGAAGAAGGTGATGGGATGGGCCCATGCAAAAGGAGGAAGAAGAGGACTATTTTGTCACTGACAGCTAGCCCTGTAGGGGGGCAATATATGCATGGAGGCAGCCAAGGACACAATGAGGGGCTCCTTAGTGTTTTGTTCCTTTCAAGTACTCGAAAACCCTGGTGTCTTGCTGGTGACACACCCCAATTAAAGGCATGTCACACCACAGTCCACACACACCTCTCATGTGTTGCAACACCCACACCCAATTTTACAACTCATCTGGCTTTCCATGTTGCTGCCCACATTGGCCCCTGCTGGCTGGCTGGCTCTTTATCTTATCTCTTCCTGGCTCCTGCAAGGGATCACAAATGCAGGAAACAGCTGACTACTGCAGGTTCTGGAACAGGTTAAGATGTGAAAATGGCAGCCCATGCAAGTGGAAATCAAGGCAAGGCATATCAGCATATGGCAGTAGTGGCCGCTGGCCAGTAGTATGAGAGGATGTCATTGGGATTGGAGCACATGGATTTGGCCAGTGGAGAGGAGAGGGAGATGTGGTTGGACCCAAGGAAGGCCCTGCTGTCTCTGGAAGGAAAAATATGCTTGCCTTGCATGCAGCCATGCTGGGCTTTTTGCTCCCTTGGATGTATGTGGCAAGTGAACCCCATTACCACATAATTGCATTGGATTTTCCCTTCATTGGATTCCAGATGCATGTTGTTATTGTTTTTTGTTGTTACTCTCTTTTTGAGCTACCATGCACTGTTATGCTTTTAGTTTGCTTCTTTCTTCTATATTGCTTGCCAGTACCAATATAGGGTGTAGTTTCTTAATTAACTGGGAATAGTCCTAAACATCAGAGTATACTATTATCGGTAGTGAAACTTGTATAATATATAAAATACATGTAAATACAAATTCAAAGACACTACTACATATCACAAAATTAGTACATTATGAAACTAATTTTAGTAACAAAAAAATTATAGAGTTTTAATCCTGAAATATAAATGGGCCGGTCTGCACCTTATAAAACTACTAGCTATCACTACCAGGAAACTAAGTCATGATCAATACATTCTACTCCCAAGTCCCAACAGGATGCAAGGAACATGTACCAAAATGCTTATATTTAGGGAGATAAAGAAAAAACTCTTAACAAGTAGGACTACTTGTAAAGTACTACTCCAGTAAGAGCCATGCGTCCAGTCATCGGAATTGAAATCCTGATACCAACTATCGTCGGTCTTGTCACGCCCAAGTTGCAGATTTAGGACCACCACAACACAAGCATACGTCTTCCCCAAGAGTGGACCTGAGCCCGTCAATGCCCCTCAATTTCCACGGCCAAATTATGAAAACCAACCTCCCGATCGACACCAATTTCTACCGTCGATCGAAGCGTGTATACACTTGTGTACGTACGTACGACGTGCGTAGGCCCCGGCGTGTCGGGGTCGCGTCGAGTGCGTGTCCCGGTGCGGTGAACGCGCTCCCAATCCGGGCCTCAGAATATCGGCGCGGCGCAGCAGCTGCGAGCGACTTGGCGCGCCGTGGATGGACGGCGTTGGCGCCTGCCATGTGCCGGCGAATTGACCGAGATCGCGCCGTGTTCTCGCCCGCGTGACACAGCACAGGAGCGCGGCGCCCATGCCCATGTGCGCGGCCATGTTTCGTGTCCGCCACAGTGAGAACGCGCGCGCCTCGAGCACACTTAGGATGTGTTTGTTTCGCTGCCACAGTTTACCACGCCACACTTTATGGCAGCCATAATTCTTAGGTTTGCGTTTGGTTCGCTGCCACAGCTGTGGCTTGCCACGCACTGTCCTACATGTCATAGGTTTACATTTTTACCAACTTTGCCACACATTGTGGCTAATAATTTGTTGGCCACACTTTTGTGGCTGCCACAACCTGTCTAAGCCTAGGTGTGGCAAAGTGTGGCTAGCAACCAAATATGCTCTTAATTTCTTCATCAAGCAGTTAATCATATTTTTAGGCCAAATTTTGTTATTATCTTAGTTTTACTTAGGATCATCGTCTTTTATTTCTGACTAGATAAGATTATTTTTATTGCACTTTGAACCACGTCAACTATTTATCAAGTACGTCGTTGAACCTAAGCATACCAGCAATTGCACACCAACGATTTGTCTTGGCCGATGTGTAGGCCATCCTTTACTAAACAAGAGGCTTAATGTAGAGAGTTAACGGTCGTCTAAAATTAATATTAACTAGTCTAAAGCAAAAATATCGTCAAAGAGATAGTCCAAAATAAAACGAAGACAATAAAAAGTTTTCTTTTTCAAGGAAAAGACAATAAAAAGTTGCCCAAAACACAATTCACACATTCTTCGCCTCGCGGCGCCAGTCACTACCAGCTACATGGTGCTCGGTCCAATGGCCGGACGCCATGGATGGATGCATGAATGCACAATGCATGGTGATCGATGCATGGTGGTGTGTGTCCCTCCCGGGCTTGCTGGGATGAATCGAGCCCATTGAAGCCAGCTGCCGGCCGGACACGTAGTGTGATGCCACATCGTGTATCTCGTTCTGTGTCTGTTTCCACTCTTGAATCACTGTGGCCATACTTATTGATGATACTCAATGTGGGTTTATGCGTACAAAGAGCCCATCAATTGGAGTACAGACTAGTACAGTGGTTGCTTCCTATTCTTTTCGAATCGAGTACAGTACCATTTGCATTACATTACACCCTTATAACGATAATACGACGTTCGAACTCGATGCGGACAACCAACCCAACCCAATACGTTTTGTTTGCAAAACCCGCAGGTATGCGCAGATTGCAGATCATGGTCATATTCAGTGCTTTTCCTTGTTTAATTAGTATTTATGTTTCCCTACTGGAATAACAGCCCAAGTCACACACACAAGTATAAATAGTATGACCTCAGAGTTGACATGAGAAATATTATCTGACATCGTCCGGTGACAGTGGCATCAGGGGATCGGCACGGCAGGCATGATTTGCTCATCAGATTTCGGTGCTGATCTATGTGTGTGCGTACCATGCTTACGCGCTTGCACAGCGGAGTCTTTATTCGCATTTCTAGTACTACTATGCATCGATCATATATTTGGCCATATCTTAGATGAACAGTACCAATATGAAGATGTATCTTGGCTGTGACCATTTCCATTATCTAAAAAACATGAAGCTGTATCGAAGTACCACGATCTAGCTGCATAAATCACATCTACGTTTCTTCAGACAATTCAATGAGCCAATTGATTAGGCATGGAGAAGAACACCTAATTAATTGATCGAGGACTAATGAATTACTAGTACAATGCATTTTTTTCCTTTTGAGCCAAACTAAGGCTTAATCATCGGCTGCCGAGTGAAAAATCGGCCCAGTACAAAGCAATTTTGCTACTCATGGCTGCAGCCCACGTGAACTGGATAGGCCGCGCCTCGTCACTAAAATTTTGGCCCACCACGAAACAGAAACTTATTTTGGGCTGAAATGGATAGCTACGGCCCACTTACGTGTCGCAAAGAATTGGGCCGGAACGGGATAGGCCCATGAGCGTGCTGGATGTCAGAAAGGTTCTTTTTGCAAAAGAAAGATAGGATTGCCAACAACCGTCGGATCTAAGATGAACGGCCCCCGTGCCTCGCGAAGTCGCGTATTCAACCCAACCAAACCCTCTCCACCCTCGCCGTCGCCGCCGCCTTCCTCCGCCGCGCCGTCGCCGGCGCCCGCGTACCAGGCCATTCTACCGCTCTCCTCCGTAAAATCGCAGCCATCTACCTCCTCGTTGTCCTATGCTGCCGCCGGAGTACGGGATTCTGATCCCCTTGCTGCGTCGCCTCCCTTCGCCGCCGGCGACGGAGGAGGAGACGGGCAGTGCTCGAACGTGAGAGGCGAATTCTCGTTGTCATGCCGATCTGAATTCTGAAGGCGAGAGCTTTGTGGTGAAGCTGAGGAAGGGAAGATTAATAGTCCTTCCTTGGTCGCTGACGGGTGGGCCACCCACCCGCGCCGCCACCCACGACTGCCTATCTGCCTCTTTGCCTCGGCTTCTCCGTCCCGCGACTCCGCGAAGGCGCACACTAGTTGTTCGACGGAATGGCGCAGTGGGACGCGCTCGTGGACGCCGCGCTGGCGAGGCTGGCCTCCAGGAGCCTCCTGCGCGCCACGCGCCCCATCGCCCTCGCGCCGCCGCCCGCGCCGCCGGAGACCTTCCCCGGGCCGGGACCGTGGGACCGCGCCGCCGTCGAGATCCGGCTCGACCGCGCAACGCTCAACGAATGGCTAGCTGAAGGTTCGTACTTTTTTACCCTCTGTTTTGCTTCCATCCATATGCGTGTCAAAATCTCAATTTTGATTCTTTTGTATTTCCTTGCAATGTTTGCCTTGATATAAGCCTGAACTTCTGGTTTATTGCTGTGACATTTTTAATGCGAAAAAAATCGTTACAAACAATTCCTTTTATAACTGTTCCTTTGTGTAGTTTCAAGTGTCAAAACTCTGCATGGCTTGCTCATGGTTTGTTTGGGTTGATTAGGTAGTGAAGCAAGTGGCCAAGAAGAGGAGGTGGGCGAGAAGCTGATTCTTTTCTCCGGGAATGACTACATGGGCCTCAGCTCACACCCTGCAATTCGGGGTGCCGCAATGAAGGTGCTCCTGTTCCATATCTATGACTATGGCTATTGTTTGGTTGGGAATCCTAGAGTGTCAGTCTTTGGAGGGGCATATAATCGACTTTTCTTTGTTCAGTCTATCGTGTAGTAAAGTATACGGAATCACTGGTTGATTTTGCTAACTCTCTGGTGTGTTTGCTAGGCAGCTAAAGAGTACGGCATGGGACCTAGAGGATCAGCACTGATCTGCGGATATACTACTTATCACAAATTGGTGGAGGAATCATTGGCAGCGTTGAAGAAAAAGGAGGTCTAGTGTTGTATTCTGATTTCAGAATTCAAGCAATCACCTGTGCCCCGTAAAAATGTTTTGCATCCTTACTAGCATGCTTCTACAGGATTGTCTTCTTTGCCCCACTGGATTTTCTGCCAATATGGCTGTAATGACGGCTTTGGGAAACATCAGTTCTCTTTTGGCTGTTGGTAGAAAACCGGCAGAGAACGAGAGAATAGCAGTTTTTTCAGATGCTCTGAACCATGCTTCGATTATTGACGGGATTCGCCTTGTTGAGCGACAGCAAGAAGTGGTAGCATTTGTCTACAAGCACTGTGACATGTCCCATCTTGATCATTTGTTGTATGTTTTTCACTTTCCAGTCATAACATACATAATGTTAAGTACTAATTGATATATTTATAAACCATGCTTGCGATTACGTGTGCAGGTCTGGTTGCTCAATCGAAAAGAAAGTTGTTGTCACAGATAGGCAAGTTATATTTCCAAGTCAATTTCATCACTCAAGAAGCATATATTTTCAATTATGATTGGTGTACCAAAACTTAGAAGCTCTTTTTACTGATAAAAATGCAGCCTGTTCAGCATGGATGGTGACTTTTCTCCATTCCCTGAGCTTGTCAAGTTACGCAGAAAGTATGGGTTTTTGTTGGTCATCGACGATGTTAGTATTTTGTCTCCCCTGAAATACATTTTTGCAGGGCTAATAGTAACCAAGTTATGCAATTTTCCTTTTCAAGGCACATGGAACACTTGTATGTGGTGAGAATGGTGGTGGTGCACCCGAGCTGTTTGAATGTGAGAATGACATTGACATCAGTGTTGGCACCTTAAGCAAGGCTGCTGGTTGCCAGGGTGGTTTTATAGCATGCAGGTATTCTATCATAAGTCATATTCATATGGTCTGCGAAGCAAGAGCTGGTTTTAATGCAAATTGAAGTATTAAACTGTTAAAATGTTACACATTCCTTAAAATAAAGGACTGCATTCCAGTAAAAAAAAGGACTGCACAAATATCTGAGACAAAACCTACTTGCTAATATGTAAACAGTGCCATGCCCACATGAAGGCTGCAGGAAATATCAGAACAATAGTTGGATCAGGATCTAACTTCTATCTAGAAACTTATGACTGCAAACACTTTCTGTATCTACTGCCATTCTGAGTAAGAACTACAATATGTGCGTATTGATCGATGTTAGTAGGAACTCTGGAGATTACTTGATTTATTTATCTGGGTTTTGGTCATGTCATTTAAGTTGGTTGGTATTTACACTATAAAACCTTATGCTTTTTAAGTTCAATAAATAAAAGCTAGCTTCTCGTGCAAATATGCATTATTGTGCACAGTCGAAATGTACAGGAATTTCAATGCTCAATGCTTCATGGCTTCTCTGCATTTTGGGTGCATAATATTATATCTATTGATTTAGGATGTTATAATGAATAATAATTTGAATTTGTTGGCAGTACCCGATGGAAGAGGTTAATTCAATCACGAGGTCGCTCATTCATATTTTCAACTGCTTTACCGGTGCCAGTTGTCGCTTCTGTGCATGGTAATACTTACAGTTTACCACCTGACTCACAGTTATTCTGATAATTTTAAAATTTTGATCTGGATATCCAGTACTGACCTTACGTTACCTTATTTTTCACAATGAAAGTCTTAACATGCTTATCTATCACATTGGTCAGTAATATTGAAAATGAATTTTACTGAAAACGCTTCTACTAACTTAAAGATTCTCACTGTGAAATTATGTTATCGGTCAAATATCTGGGATCTTTTCTAAATAGAATCAATTAATTTTCAGCTGCCCTCTATGTCTCAAGGGAGGAGAAATGGCGGAGATCAGTGGTCTGGAGGCATGTGCAGTATTTTGCCTCTCTGACAAAACTCAACATAACTAGTCCCATAATTTCCATAGTAGTTGGAAGTGAAGAAGCAGCACTTAGAGCTGGAAGGTTCTCACATGCTCCCATTTTTGTATATTGATAATATCAAAGTTCCGTTTTTCTAATCCTTTCATTTTGATCTGCAGGCATATGCTAAGATCTGGATTTCACGCCACACCAATTCGACCACCAACGGTACCACCCAACTCTTGCAGGTTGAAAATCGTCTGTTCCTGGCATTTTCCATTCATAAACTTCACCAAAACCTAAAGCTTGCCGCCGGTGTTCTTAGTGATCATAGATTGAGTAACTAGACAAGAACACAGGAATTATGGGTCTGTTCCAACCAAAATTAACTGTTCTATTTCTGCATGAATGCATTGACAGGTTGCGAATAACTCTCAGTGCTTCTCATTCTTCCGAAGACATCACAAGGCTGGTGGATGCACTGAAGCCGTGGCTCCCTAACAAACATGATGTTCAGAGATATTCTGTGGTTTCAAAGCTCTAAACAACGATTGGTCTGGATGTTCAGCTCGTTAAGCTTCAAGAAACGACATAAGCTGAGATCCTGCTTGGCAATATGGGAGAAAAGGGAAAAAGCTTGTGATGGTTGATGCAATTAATTACTTGTATCCATTTATGCATCTTTGTACTACGGCATAATTAATGATAAACATACGGGGCTTGCTATTGGTTAATCAATTGAAAATTTACAAAACATCAATTGATTTTCAATGGCTACGATCGCAAACCCTACTCCTATAAGCATCTCCGTGATGACTTCGTCAATCTCAAGAATAGCTTAAGTTTGTTTTTTAACTACATGATTTGGAGATACATGAGTTAGGTAGGTAAAAGCTTTGGGAGAAGCTTATCAACTTGGGAATAATCATTCTGCGTATTGTCGATGATGATGAGTTGGTGATGAGGATGCTTGTTAGATCCATTAGCTAGATGTATAGATAAATCTGGCGTGGCAATGTGAGATGGATGGATGGATGGATGGATTATGTGTTCCTGCTCCAAGGCATTCGATCTAAGTGATTCAGTTAGTAAGTGCTGTTTGCTATAGCCTTGAGGATGTGTAAAGGGGCTTGAATGTTCCAAGCTAGGATGACCTAATAAGGCCATGGTTATATCAGTTTCAGTTAAAAAGTTTTTTGTGCATGTAGCATAAGAAACCTTTGAAAAGGGATCTTAGAAAGGCAATTTTTCTAGAAGAGAGACAATTTTATCATACCAAGACGCTAACTAATTAACGGAGCCTTGCCAATAATGCTAGCTGTAATTCTATCTCAAGATTCAGTTCGTGGATGTTGTTTGCTAGTACCTTGGGGATGTATAAAGGTAGATCATCATTCATCAATCCAAACTTGACATAATAAGGCCATGGTTTTATGACGAGATTCAGTATTCCTAAAGGTATGATCAGTCAGCATAACAAACCTTTTAAAAAAAAGTATCCTAGAAAGATACTTTGATTACGCATTTTTACACCAGGGAGCTAACTGATATCCTTGTCGATAATGCTGGGCTCTATCACGAGATTTTAGTTGATTATGGTGATCTAAATGGAGTGAAGCAAAGGTGAACTTACTCAAACGATGATGATGAATTTCCTGATAAAAGTACAGAACGAGCATATATAGATTGTTGGTGACCAATTGTCTGATTGTCTCACATGCATTTGCATGTCCTGAGGAGCATGTTTCTGCCATAAGAAAGGGAAAGAGCGATGGTAAGAACAATTAATCCCATACTGGGAATTGCTACAGTATTGCCAAAGCAAAAGAATTAAAAGGGAATAAAATAAAGAGCATGTTTATTTAGCTATCATATTTTTCTCAAATTAAATAACAGAATAAATTTGACCACTGGATGAAAATCCGGTGGTCCATACACAGTTAATAAGGCATGTTCTTCTTCCTCAGCTGTCTCCTTCGTCCTGCTAACCGTTTCACAAATTTCTCATAGTTCTCTAGAAAACTTATGTTGTTTTAACTTGTTGGCCACCGCGGGTTAGATCAATCACCCTTTGTCAAATGTCAATTAACTACTAATCACTTGGACTTCCTCCTCCTCCCCCTTTCTTCCCTCATCCCCAACCTCACCTCGCATGAGCCCTAATCCGGCCAACCATTGCCACCACTGCCGTGTGGCGAGAACACCATGACAAAAGGGGTTCCTTTGCATATATATGGTGGAGAGGCTACCTGGCACAGTCTAGAATTTGCAAATCAAACTACGAGTGACGGGCGGAAGTAGGAAAGGCAATGAGCCTTTTATAAGCGATGACGATTTGGACAGACATAATCGTTTCTCTAGCCAGATCCGAACATACTTTTGATCTGAAACCGTTAGACGGTCTATCACATTAAGGCTGTTGGATGGGTCGAGATTTTCGTGGACCATATGTATGAGCTGAAGTTTTAGTTGAATTTCTAGGCCTGTACACAACACAAAAGATTTGGTTTTCTCATGTGGTAGCTGTCTTTCCTTTTAAAGAACTAAAATTTCTTATAATATCAAAGCTGCAATGTTGGAAACATATTAATTGTTGTAGCAGCAGTACATCTTTTTCCCTTGGATTGCAGGAACAAACATAAAGCAGCACATATTAACCAATTAAGGTATAACAACCTGCATGTATAGCATCTCAACGCTTTATTGCCAATTTCAATGGCATATGCACAAACTACAAACATCGATCGACAGACTGACAACAAACACACATTTATTCCGGTAGATAAAGCAAAACATGTAATCCAGCTCTATCCAAGGCTCTAAGCTAGGTAGTATGCTTGGACATGCATGGCACAGACACACAGAGACATACATACATTAACAGTATATGAACTTGTAGCTAAACATACTTAATAATATTATGTGATTATATGATGGCCTGTTTCTTCCTTCCAGCTGCAGCTAGCTTGATGATGATGATGATCTACATATCAGTGATTCAGTGTAGCATTCATGTAGTGTGGTAACTATCGATCAATCCATCAGGTTTATTTGGAGCTTGGCACATATATCCTGGCCCAGAGGTGCCTCCCATTGATCATGAATTTCGCCGTCTGCTGACCGTCCAGCACAACCGGGATCATAGACGGGCACCGCAACACCACCCGTCCGTAAACAGGAAGCTGCCCAGCCGCCGCCTTCTCCACCAGCACTGACTCCACGCACGGCCCGAACAACCTGTCACACACAAATCCAGACACAAACCCATAGATTGTTATGTTAGTTACACATGATGATGATGATGGCGAGAGATCGCTCGCCGAAGAAGATCAAAGGTGTTAGTTAATTTGGTAATTTACGAGTTGAAGAAGTGGATGATGTCCTCCTGTCTGATAGGGTAGCCACGGGAGAAGGTGATGAACAGAGAACGGTAATCCTCCGGCAATGGGCTGTAATTCTGAATCTGATGCTGCTGATTTTGATGATGCGACGGCGCCGGGAACCACGGCGAGGCCATCGGATTCAGCATCGGCGGCGGCGGCGCCGGCGCCGGCGTCGGTGGAGAGAAATGGCCATACATCTGCGTAGGCTGCTGCAACAGCATTGGGCCATCGAGATCGAGCTCATCACGAATGCAACGAGGAAGAAACGCGGCAGCGAAGGCAGCAGCCTCATTAGCATTAGTATCGTCGTCAGTGAAGACGACACGACAGACATTTCTGTACACGGAGCTAACCCCCTCCATGATCTCATCACGGTGAGCATCAAAATAAGCAATCCCCTCGATTGGCTCGACGAGGAGAGCATTCGTGCACGGCAGCAGCTGCAGCGCCGGGTCGGCGGCGAGCGCGTCGAGCCGCCTCGCCGCGGCCTCGCCGGCGCCGGCACGGCGGCGCGGGAGGCGCGCGAGGCAGGCGAGCGCCTCGTCGACGAACCGGAGCACGACGGAGCCCGGCATCGCGGCGACGCGGCGGGTGAACTCGTGGTGGCCGGCCGATTCGAGCCATAGCCATAGAGCCATCACCCATCTCATTGGACCAGGTTCTTGGCCTAATTCCCTCACTAGCCTCCTAAAAAACTCCCTGTCCATCCTGTGGAATTCTCTCAATGAAAACCCCTCCATGGATGGATAGATAGATAGCTATCTATCTATCTCGTCGATCGCCGACGATTGATCGATCGCCGGAATGATGGTTGATGCCAATGGTCGACGCTGCTGTTAAATAGCTGGCCGGATTGGCAGCTGGCTCCATCGGAGAGCTACAAGACAAGAAACGCTACAAGTGAAAGCACACATGAAATGCAATTGATGGATGGATGGATGGACACATGGTGCTGCACCTAGCCGAGCTCGATCACATGGAAAGCTTGTCGATCGGTCTCCTCCGCTTGCATCGCCTCATCGCCACTGCCAACTCCATACAAGCATTTGGATTCATGTGAAATCCTTCGTCCATCACTTCACGCAGCTATAGCTAGCTTGCACCTTGCATGCCCGGTTGCATACAGCTGATCTGATGGATCATTCATGCCTGCGTGGATGAGCTTAACTTAAGTTTGCTTTTTAACAGCATGATTTGGAGATACATGAGTTAGGTGGGTAAAGTTTTGGGAGAAGCTTATCAACTTGGGTATAATTGTTGTGCTTATTGACGACGATGATGAGTTGATGATGTGGATGCTTGTCAGATCCATCGATCATCTCGATGTACAGATAAATCTGGCGTGGCAATGTGAGTTGGATGGATCGATTATGTGTTCTTGCTCCAAGGCATTCGATATATCGAAGCGATTCAGTTAGTGAGTGTTGTTTGCTACTACCTTGAGGATGTGTAAAGGAGCTTGAATGCTCCAAGCTAGCATGACCTAATAAAGCCATGGTTATATCAGTTTTAGTTAAAAAGTTTTTTGTGCATGTAGCATAAGAAACCTTTAAAAAGGATCCTAGAAAGACAATTTTTTTAGGGAGAGAGAGACAATTTTATTATACCATCACGCTAACTAAGTAACAGATCCTTGTCAATAATGCTAATTGTGATTCTATCTTATGACTTAGTTCGTGCATGTTGTTTGCTACTATCTTGGGGATGTGTAAAGGTAGATAAATTATTCATCAATCCAAACTTGACATAATAAGGCCATGGTTATATGACGAGTTTCCGTGGTCCTAAAGGTATGACCACCTAGCATAACAAACCTTTTAAAAATAAGGATCCTAGAAATACACTTTGATTACACATTTACACGAGGAGCTAACTGATATCCTTGTCGATAATGTTGGGCTCTATCACGAGATTAAGTTGATTATGGTGATCTAAATGGAGGGAAGCAAAGGTGAACTTACTCAAATGATGATGTTGAATCTCCCAACGGATGTACTGAACGAGCATAGATAGATTGTTGGTGACCAATTGTCTGGCTGTCTCCCATGCATTTGCATCTGCCATCAGAAGGGAAAGACCGGTGGTAAGAACAATTAATCCCACATTGGGAATTGCTACAGAATTACCAAAGCAAAAGAATTAAAAGGAAATATAATAAAGTGCATGTTTATCTAACTATCACATTATTTTTTCTCAAATTAAATAATAGAAAAAATTGGACCGCTGAATGGAGATCTGATGGTCCAAACATAGTTAGTAGCTATAGTAACCCTAATTACTGACTTACCTCAATTTTCTTGCTGTCACCACCATCGTCTACCTCGCCGCCGCCACCACCACCACCGCTAATAAGGCATCTTCTTCCTCGGTTGCCTCACTCGTCCTGCTTAACTTTTCCACCACTTTCTCATACTTCTCTAGAAAAATCTTTAACTTGTCTTCGGTGGCCACCGCCGTTGTCAAATATCAATTACCTTCTAATCACTTAGACTTCATCCTCCTTCCCCTTTCTTCCCCTCACCCCCAACTTCATTTCGCAGAGCCATAATCCGGTCAACTTAATCGTCACCACCGCCGTGTAGCGAGAACGCCATGATAAATGGGTTCCTTTGCGTATATATGGTGGACAGGCTACCTAGCACAATCTAGGATTTGCAAATCAGACTACAAGCGACGGGTGAAAGTAGGGAAAGCAATGGGCCTTTTATAAGCGATGGCGGTTTGGATTGACGTGATTGATTCTCTAACCGGATCCGAACGTACTTTTGATCTAAAACTATTAGACTGTCTATCACATTAAGACGCCTTTATTGGATGGGTCAAGATTTTCGTGGACCATATGTATGAGCTGAAGTTCTATTTGATTTTTCAGCCTATACACAACACGAAAGATTTGGTTTTCTCATGTTGTAGTTCTCTTTCTTTTTAACAAACTTATGTGCATTAATTTCCAAATCAATTTCTTTTTATTATTGTGATGAAATTAGAAAAAAAAATGTATCGACTCACAAACAGATTATAATGACTCTATATAGTGGGGAAAACACGACATAAATAACGTGTAAGACACTGCATAGTTATACCCTTCTGTTTCAAATTATTTGTCATTCTTAAACCAAATAAGAAGGTGTAGCAAATTACATCGTTGCCCTTATTTAGTAAGTATCCAATCATTTCTCAAAGCAGCCATTAGCTCTGCTACTTGTCGTGAATGCATTTCCTTATGAAGGTGGAGGGAAGATCACCTTTAGAAATACTAAGGAATGTGAGAAGGGCTACTAGCATTTTGATAAAGAAAATATTGAATGTTAGAATGATAATCTGAAATAGTTGAAGGCCTTTTGGGCTGGCATTGGCCCATTCATATGGTTTGAGCCCATTTTACTGTCCTGTGGGCTTTGTTAAGCGAGCACGAGTCAATGAACCATGGCGACACGGCTCCTGCTCCTGCTGCAGCAATGGCGGACATTTTCATGGAGATCTCCAACTCGAAGACGGCATCAATGGCGGTCGGCGTCGTGCCCGCTGCATCTGCAGCTACAGTACAGAGTGACGCGGCCAAGTTCATCTTCTTCTGCTGGTGAGTGAGTTCAAGATTTGAACTTGGGTCAGATCCTGTGTCATGACTCCATGTATTTTGGACCTGGCGGCTCAAAACTGTATTTTTTATTCATTTCCTGTTTGCTGGAAAAGCCTGAAACATGTGTGTCATTAAATTATTGTCATAATTGGTGGTGCTGACCCCAAATTTGTGGGGATAGGATTTTATTCCCCCTCTGATGTAGGTTGTAGAAGTCTCCGGAGACTGCTTATTGCTGAATTGCCACAGTGCTACTGCTAGGAACTCACAAATTTTTCAGGAATTCTACTGTCATCAACACATCCAGTTTTGCCTCTGAGTGCTTCCAGGGATGAAGGTGAAGGCCATAAGAGTCCACAAGCTTGGCGGCCCAGAGGTTAGTGTGTGTTCTTACAATTAATCTCCTAGAAATATAATCCATGTGGGAATAAGAAGTTCTCTTGATGTCCAACCCCCAAAGGTGCTAACTTGGGAAGAGGTGGAGATTGGGGAGCCCAAAGAAGGGGAGATCCGGATCAAGAACAAGTCTATCGGTGTCAACTATGTCGATATTTATTACCGTACTGGTTTGCATCATGAACATCTCCCGTTTGTTCCTGGTATGGATTTTGTTGTTTTACTGTCATCAGCTTGTCCATTGAATGGCAGTTATGTGCTGAATGCTTTCAGATCTGGTGTATAGGGGTACTGATAATAAAAGTTTGGTGGAGAAACATGGGATATCTGTCCTCCTGTTCCAACTTATTTTCCCAAATCTAAATACATAATGTTTTAGTTGCCATCTGAAGTACAGTACTGGGCTCAAGGGAGGACCACTTTTCAGTCTCTTACCACTCTTCAGTCTTCACTAACTGGCAAGTTGTCCCAGTTGATGCCCTGTAATTTCTGGGTAGGACTTCGCTAGTCACTTCGGCCTATGACCATTTGCAACTGAACTGTTAGGCTTAATAGAATATATGTTTGTCCTTGGGCAGAAATTTATCGTCTTCTAAATTAAGCTCTTTAAGTCTAACACTCTCCATGTGCAAGTGAAGTACAGTCGAACTTGGTTGAATAAATGTGACTAACTATTATACATCATTTCCGTCAAAAAACTATTATACATCATCTCATTCTTGGAGCATTGACTTTTGTTCATCCAGGCAAGGAAGCAGTTGGAGTGGTGTCTGCTGTTGGACCTGGGGTAACAGGTATTAAAGTTGGTGATGTTGTCGGCTATGCTGATACTCAAATGGGCACTTACACCGAAGAGCAGATTATCCCGGCAATACTGGCTATCCCTATACCACCTTCAGTGGATCACATTACTGCAGCATCTGTTTTACTCAAGGGAATGACTGCATATGTTCTTGTGAGACAAGCCTTTAAGGTGATTATTTTGTGCTAAACTTATGCAGTAGTTCAGTACAAATTCCATGATTTCAGAGTACACAGTAGTCTATATATCTTTTCTTGCCGGGACGGCTGAAGACTTGGCCACTCAATTTCATTAAGATTCAGGGGAAGATTTGTTCGGTACAAATTCAATAGCAAGCTATTGAAGAAACACAGGGGGACGCAGCCCCCAGCCTAGGACTGGCTGAACATGGTTCAGTCAGAACAGGCTTACTGCATAATCAAAGTAAAAACAAAGTTAACTACTCGTCAGAGGTTAAAAGGCTGGCTGATTTCCACACCATGATTTCTTTTTTGATTTCCTGGAAGAGCTGTTCCGCAGTCCTGGATTGCTGATCAAAGACCCTCGCATTCCTTTCTTTCCATATGAGCCAGCAAGATAAAAGGAATAGGCTGTCGGCCGCTTTCCTGTAGCTCATCCAAAAACACTTTCTCATAAGAAGCCACCAATCTGATATATATCATCTTTACTGAAAACAAACACAGACTGGTTTTTATTTCAGAATTCAACCTGGTCCTTTAATTTTTGTGTGTAGATTCAGGCAGGTCACACTGTCCTAGTCCATGCTGCTGCAGGTGGAGTTGGATCTCTCCTTTGCCAGTGGGCAAATGCTCTTGGCGCCACTGTTATTGGGACCGTTTCGACACAAGAGAAAGCAGCCCAAGCAACCGAAGACGGGTGCCACCATGTGATCATCTACACCAAGGAGGATTTCGTCACCCGAGTTGCTGAAATCACTTCAGGGAAAGGTGTTCATGTCGTTTATGATGCTGTCGGAAAAGACACCTTCAAGGTAAAACCATTCTCTTCTCATCTTGCAATACCTTACAGATAGCACCTTCACCTTCTTTAACCTTGACAGTTGACACCCCAAAGAAAAACATTGCCATGAAATTTGAAATATAATTTGAACCATGGACTTGAAACTGAATATGTTTGTGTCTGAAACTGTGTGTGTGAAGGGATCTTTGGAGTGTTTGATGCAGCGTGGATGCATGATCTCATATGGGCAGTCTTCAGGCAGACCTGAACCTGTTCCACTAAGTGATCTTGCTCCAAAGTCTCTGTTCCTGGGCAGGCCAGGCATGAGGCATTACACCACCACCCGCGACGAGCTGCTGCACGCCGCCGGCGAGGTCTTCGCCGGTATTATGGCCGGCGTGTTGCACGTGCGTGTCAACCATGTCTACCCGCTGCACGAGGCGGCTCGCGCGCATGCGGTTCTCGAGGCAAGGAGAACTTCTGGTTCTGTTGTGTTGTTGCCTGGCAGTTGAAGATAATTTTCAGAGTAGGGAACACAAATGGTAGCCGTGGCCATGGCGTTCAGTTACTACATCTGTACTCTTACCATGTATCCCTGTAGTATCGATTTTCTTTTCTTGTGTAAAGTGTAAACTAGTGTAATCTTGTTCAGTTGTGGAGTATTCTACATGAGATCTAGCATAAAAAATGATGAATCATCATCATTCTGATACTCTTACCATGTATCCCTGTAGTATTGGTCTGTCATTTCAAGTGATGGACTTGATAACTTCAGTTTAGCCAAGGCTGTGGTATTATTGTCAATCTGACAAGAAGAGCAATATAGAGCTTGGTTGCCTTTCCTTGACATGATCCACAATTTGGGCATGCATCTGCTTCACTGCTCAGTAAATTGATTGGACACGATCGCAATTCCTCCCAAACAAAGACATGGATTTGCAAATCACAAACAAGATGTTTGGTGAATAGACCAAAGTGATCTATTTGATTGGAGCCATTTTTCTGGGAGCTATCACTGTCCCCAGGACATAAACTGTGAGGATACAGGATGCATTACACAAATGAATAAATGCATTACTCACAAAACTGAATAGGCATTATATCTTCCACTCAATTGAAAAAAAAAAACTGGGCTTTCAGCATTATACACTATAATTTCTAATGAGATGCTCAAAGGCTAGCCAGAGCATAAAAATCATTTCTCACATTCATGCAGTCATGCGGCTCATGCCTGCATTGGGGATGGAAGATCACAGGGATTCAGCTTCTGTTGTGTAATGGTTCCCACATTGCTATCTACAGTTATGAGTCAAATAATGGTGGTTAGTTTTCAGGCAGCTTGCTCGAAGGATGTGTGTAAGTTCCCTACAGTTTGCAGACATTGTTCTTCCTCATTGTTTCTATGCTTCCTGCTATGGTTGATCCAGCAGTCCCCACAAATCCTAGAGATGCACAGCTGCAGACAGATTCTTCGACGTATAACAAAATCTCTGGTAGTTGAACTGGATCGCAATCCTTCCTCGTGTTTTCTATGTTTCTGGGAACAAATCCAGACCTCACACCATGTTCAGCAGCCATAAGCCGTTCTGCAGTCTGTACCACTAGCTCATCACTTTCCTTCAGGGTGTGCAATTTATACCTCCCATCTTTTGCAATATCTGCAAGGTAGGTCTTTGACCAGTTTGTCGGTGGAAGATCAGTCATGATGAACATGTTAATAGGACTACTACCCTTGTTTTTCTTCATTTCCATCTCAACAGCTTTTAACTTCTCCTTGAGGGCAGAAAATGTAGCTTTCCAGTGATTCTTGAACTGCCCATCTAACAGCCTTAGCTGTGCGCAAAGAAATGGTTCCTTGATCTTGTTCTTGGCAAACTCCTTCCCTGCAGAAATGATCTCAGGGGCAAAAGGGAGGAACTCAACTTTCTCGAGTACAGTCTGTAGGCGACGATCCTTTGGTGATTCATGGATATCAAAATATGACTCTGATCCTTTGTATGGTCCTGAGAAAAGTGTACCAAATGCCAACAAGGAAGCACCATCAGCTTCAGAACCAGGCCCCAAAGCCTTGTACATATCTTTGCGCCTCCTAACATACGCAATCTTCTTCCTCCTTTTCAAGTCTTCATCTGGCTGAAATGAATCCAGCGCTCCATCATTGTTCGCCTGAAATGTCCAGACTGTTGTTCTACAGTCATCCTGAACTGGATACACACATTCATTTTCACTGCCCACTAAACCGGACAGCATCGATCGGCATCTATCGTAGTCACCTGACAGTGATCCACCACCAGTGACAGCAAAGCACAAGCCAGAAAAGCAAGCCTTGCGCATGTCTACACCACACCACAACGATACAAACACCCTGAAATCAATCGTACTAACCACATCCTTTATCGGCGATAGATCGATTATGTCACCCATGGATACATACCTGCAAGTTAAACCAATAAACAGTAACAATAAATCTTTGGTTTTGCACCCAATTTCCATACTGAATATGGTATTCTACGGTGGAAGCCGTGAAAATTAGGAAACTGCTACTCTTAATTGCATTACAATGAGTCTGACATTGATAAACAAAGAGAGTAATCTAGCATTAACCAAACTCTTCCGTGGGGAATAAATGTGAGGAATTTTACCTCCGCTCCCGGAGGAGCTGGATGGAATGATCCCAGACGGCAGCGCGGAGGTCGGCGGGATCGGAAACCCTGAACTTTGGGCAGCTCCCGAGGACGACGGCGTGGTGGTCGAGCACCGGGGGCACGACGAGGGTGCGGTTGAGCAGCGCGGCGGCGACCGCGGCGTTCCGGAGCTCCCCCACCTGGTTGCTGAACCCGCTGTGCGGCGCGTACCAGAGAAACCTCTCCCCCTCTATCTCCGTCGACCTCCCACACATTCTCCCGTCCCCTCCGCCGCCGCGGCCGGCGGCGGCGGAGCCGGAGAAGGGGAGGATGGAGCGGAGAAGGGAGGAGTAGGCGGAGGAGAGGAGGAGGGAGGCCGGGACGAGGAGCACGAGGACGGCCACGAGGAGGGGAACGTGCGACCGGGCGCTCCGCTTCCGCCACCGCCCCCGGCTCGCCGGAAAGTCCATCTCGCCGGCGCCGCCGTCGCCGTCGCCGGCGAGCCGTATCGGATCGGATCGGATCTGAAAACGGTTTTGGATCGGTAAGCAAAAAGCCGCTCCTTCCCATGGCCCACCTGCCAGCCAGGTATTACTAGCATACTCCCATGATATGGGCCCACAGTCTACTAGTCCATCTTGGGCCACATTAGCATTTACCATGGCCCACATCCAAGATATTATTATCACACTCCCACGTGGGCCCAACAAAGCATGGGCCATGTTAACCTGGGCTTCCTCCTCAGCATGTGCAGAGCACACGGACAAAAAGGAGCCCAGAAACCAAACCATGGAGGAGGTCGCTGGCAGGTGGGGCCCAGTGAGGAAAACGCCGAAAGCGTCAGGCTCCAGAAACTCGTGACGCGTGCGGCGGTTTGCGGCGGAGGGCGACACTGCCCATGTCGGCATCCACACCAAACCCAATCCCACTCCTCTTCTCCAATAAATTCACGCGACCGACGCACTCCCTCTCTCTCGCTTCCACTCCGGCCGGAGGAGGAAACTGGAAAGGAATTGAAGAGGAGGAATCGATGGCGATAGGGGCGTTCGTGGAGAGCGGAGGAGGGGGGTATGGGGGGAGGGTGACGCCGTTCGTGGTGCTGACGTGCGTCGTCGCCGGCAGCGGCGGGATCCTCTTCGGCTACGACCTCGGCATCTCCGGTAGTACTCAATACTCACCGCCGCGGGCGGTTGGTTACTTTGATCATATCACTGTAAATCCGCCTCACTCTCATCTACTGGGGTTTTTGCGGTTGGGCCTTTCTGTCTGTCTGCCTGCATGGGCCGGAGTTGCTGATGATGGATGGCTAATTGGCTATGGCCCGGCGTGAGTGTATATACAAGAAAGTTTGCATCTTTTTTTTTTTTGGTTGGGGGGGCAAGAAAAACAAAGCTGCATTTCGTCACTCAGCTGGGAAGTTGGTTTCATCTTCCAGCTTTGTTATGGCAGATGGCAATACAGCTGCAATCCTGCATGCTGCAGTTTTATTTCTTTACTGTGTCTGCTGTGCATTCATGACTCTGCAAGAGAATGCCAGTTCTTTCCTTCACCTGCTTGCTACTAGCCTACTATGGCTGATCCCTCGGCCTTATCATCTAGTGATCTAGTCGTTTCTGCTCATAAGCAGCTATCAAATTTTTGAAACTTAGTTTTGAGGTTTTATGGTCTATTTTCAGTATCGAATTTTGAACCGCGAATGAGACGAATGTAAAAAATTACTCATAATTTTTTTTCTTATATGTCGTTACGGCTGTATGCCAAACAAATCAGTCTCAAATATCTGTTTCTTGTCCTGCATATTGTAATGTAGTTTGGATGTCTGATCAGTTTTATCACAAAAACATTGCTCAGGATTTCCTGGTTAATTTGTTCACTGATCGTGTGACTTAACTACTACTACTATCATACTGTGGGGAGAAGAAGATCATGCTGAGAACTCATGTGATCCTCATGTGTGTGACAGGTGGTGTGACCTCAATGGACTCATTTCTGAAGAGGTTCTTCCCTGGCGTGTACCGAAAGAAGCAGGACAGCAATACGAGCCACTACTGTCAGTTCGACAGCGAACTCCTCACAGTGTTCACCTCCTCCCTCTACATTGCCGGTCTCGTTGCAACCCTCTTTGCGTCGTCTGTCACAAGGAGGTATGGCCGCCGGACGTCCATGCTGATTGGCGGCACAGTGTTCATAGCCGGCTCGGTGTTCGGTGGCGCTGCCGTCAACGTGTTCATGCTGCTCATGAACCGGATCCTGCTGGGAGTAGGTCTGGGTTTCACTAATCAGGTATAATTCTCTGAGTTTCAGGTCAGTAATATCTAAAATGAATGCGAAATTGTTAATGTAGTTCAAAGGATCAGTTTTGCAGACATATCTGTCACACACTCATGCATGTTCAGATTATACAGTAATAGTAAAGAAACTAAGGAATTCTGTTGGCTAAACTGCTAAATTCACAATTGAGTAGAGAATGGAGCTTGTACTATGCAGCATGGTACTGTTCTACAAAACACTGGAACAATAAGTTCATGCCATTGCCAGCATGTATAGCATGACTGTGACATGGAGGAGACAGGATGCTCTATGATAATATCTAGGCACATGAATCCATTCGTAAATCTTGCATGGCTTGTTGAACATGAAATGTAGGCCATGCGTGTAGTGTGCGCAAAAGTCAAGTCTCTCCAATGACTTGGGGTTAGTGGTTACATACATAGGGTTTTTGTGGTTGTACTTTGTTCCAACTTCCAAGTTGATGATACTAGAAAAAAAGTCGAGCACTGACAAACTACATGGTTGTCTTTATATTATCAAGTATCTTGTTTGTGTATACATAATTGCATTGACCTGACAGGTCATGTTTTCATTTTTGTGGCCAGAACGAGTGAGTGGGTCATTACAAAGTCAAGAAAATTTTACAGCCTGTTGAATCTCTGTTTTGGAGAGGGACAGCGTTTACTAATCGAGTGGAGATACAACGCAGAGGGAAAGCAACAAACTATGTCGTGGTCTAAACTTGGTAGTTTACTGACTAGATAGGAATTAGGATAGCTTATGAAAATCAGTGACTGTCCACTAATTCGCAATCTCACATTGTGCAAGACAAGGGAGATGAAGCCCAGTCCTGCAATTAATATTTCTGAAAAACAAAGAAAATATGACACGTCGTAGTAAAGTTGATCTTGTCTTTTATGTCTTTATATATTATCCCTTTTGATTCATATCCCTATACTCTACTTGATGCATTTGTTCTTCCTTAATGATAGTTTCTTCCTTCCCAAAGGACAGTGGGAACTATACTGATGCCTTGCTATGAAAACTATTTTTCGCAGTCAATCCCATTGTACCTGTCAGAAATGGCGCCTCCGCAGTACCGTGGTGCGATCAACAATGGCTTTGAGCTCTGCATCAGCCTCGGCATTCTCTTCGCAAACGTCCTAAACTATTGCGTCGTGAAAATTACAGCAGGATGGGGCTGGAGGATATCCCTATCCATGGCTGCACTCCCTGCTGCATTCCTAACCATCGGTGCGATCTTCCTCCCAGAGACCCCAAGCTTCATAATTGAACGTGATGGAGACACTTACAAGGCAAGAATCCTGCTCCAAAGACTTCGTGGAACCACTTCAGTCCAGAAAGAGCTTGATGACTTGGTTGCGGCTGGCGACCTCTCAAGGACAGTTCAGTATCCATTCAGGAACATTTTCAAGAGGAAATACAGGCCACAGCTTGTCATAGCACTCCTGGTCCCTTTCTTCAACCAACTTACTGGAATCAATGTGATGAACTTCTATGCACCGGTTATGTTCAGGACAATTGGTCTGAAGGAGAGTGCATCTCTGCTATCCTCAGTTGTCACTCGACTCTGCGCAACATCTGCCAACATCATAGCGATGATAGTCGTCGACAGGTTTGGGCGCAGAAAGCTCTTCCTTGTAGGTGGCATTCAGATGATCTTTGCGCAGCTTGCCGTCGGTGCAATCCTGGCTGCAGAGTTCAAGGACTATGGATTGATGGACAAAGAGTATGCTTACCTTGTGTTGATCACCATGTGTGTGTTTGTTGCTGGTTTTGCATGGTCATGGGGGCCATTGACATTCTTGGTCCCAACTGAGATATGTCCACTTGAGATCAGATCAGCAGGACAGAGTATTGTTGTTGCAGTGATCTTCTTGATGACATTTGTGATTGGACAGACATTCCTTGCAGTTCTATGCCGCATCAAGTCAGGGACATTCTTCTTCTTTGCAGGGTGGATTTGCCTGATGACAGTGTTTGTTTATTTCTTCCTGCCAGAGACAAAGAAGCTGCCCATGGAGCAGATGGAGCAGGTCTGGAGGAAGCATTGGTTCTGGAAGAAGATTGTAGGGGAGGAACAGGAGGAAAAACAAGCAGGGAAAATAGCTCTTCCTAGCATGTAATGCTCCCGGAATTGGAATATAATTGATCATACAAAGTGTAGGGTTTTAATTAGCTGGGGTAAGTTTGTAATTTTATCTTATTGTAGTATATACTTCTTCCAGTCTGTTGATGTGGTCAGTTGCCGTGACTGGATCTTTTCAACGGTAATTAAAATGAAATGAAATGTACATTGATGTTTAGCAGGGGTGCCTTTATGTTTCTGATTCCAGATAAAAAGGAAAAACTATTCCATTGGCATATTCTGCAGGCTTAAACTTTTCTGCTGTTCAAAGCACTAGAAATATGCCCAGTCAACACAAAGATTGACATATTACAGGTAAAGTCACTCCACTTCAGTGAAAGACAGTAATACCATATTTCAGACATATGCAACTTTTTATCCCGCACCAGCAACAAAAATGAAGACTTTTGCTAAAGATGTAAAAGTGGCATGATGTCCTGGATGACCAAATAATTCATGCCAAATGGATTAAAAGAGCCCAATATCTGAAAGAGACCGGCCAGCAGCCACTAGCGTCACCAACCACATATGTAACACTTGGTGCATAATGCAAGTGGAAGCATCTTCAGAATCAGGATTGAAAGTTACAACCTTATAGCGAATCCTCGGAATATACTCCGTAGCATGTGCAGTATGAGAATATATCAGTTCTGCGCTAGGCAAGAAACTACATGAACCAATTAGGAATAGTTAACCATGCTGAAATATGGCAAGACTTGCAATTTGCAAACAAAAAGCTAGACACAGGTTGGCGGTTGCTGGAATAACAATCTTCTCCCGCAAAACAAGTACAGAATATAAACGAATGGTTAACAGAACTGAAAAGCTGGATTCACCAGCACTCTATTCAGCAATCAAGATGAACTGAGATCCCTTCAAAATGACTGACTACTTTTTTTTTTCTTATATAAGAGAGTTTACAACAGTACAACCATGAAGATCAGCACTACCATTACTGATTCTGTTAACATAGAGTGATTTATCATGTGTGCCAGACAAACAACAGATACATTCATACATAGCATAACTTACAACACATGATACAGACTACAGGGAACTGTTAATCTTAAAATAAAAATAAAAAAACAAGAAGGCAAGCTTATTTTGCCTGGGATTCATCTAATTGCAGTTGTGTGCAGAAGGAGATCATGCCTGTGCCCTTGTTGGTGGATTTGCATGGAAAGCTGATTGTCTATTTTGACCTCCTACCAGATTTAATGAAAGAGAAGTAGACACTGTCTCTTGATTGGACTCTCCTATGCTGAGCTTTGACATGCCTACAAGCTCGTCAACGTTGATTGGGCTTTTTGAATGAACTGGAACAGGTTTGACAATCTCATGTGTTTCTTGTGCAGGACCATCTTCATCTTTCTGATTTTGCCAGAAAGGAACTGAGAATTGCAAAAATGGTGAGAAATAAGCTGGAACGATCACCGGATAGGTTGACTGCAAATTCTCTGGCATGATAGCTGAAGCGGAAGAGCTCTCGGCAATAGCAGAAGTATCTGACTCCATAGAATCAACCTCCTCCTCCTCCTCCCTTGGTGGAGGTAGTGCTGGTTGATTTAATACTTGGGTCTCTGGTTCTTGACCTCCAGGAAGTGGTGGAAGGTCCATAGACTGTAAAACCACCAACACACAGTTCAACTCTCCATCATAATACAAAAAAAGAAAAGAAAAAAAAAACTGCAAACCTTCCTAAATCCTGATGACATCCAGGATGAAAGTGTCCTTAAATCCTCATTCAATACATGAAAAGACTATTCATTTGTTCAAAAAGATAAATTTAAGCATACAAAGGAATATGATATCTATCACCACAAATGAACATTCCACCTGTCATGATATAGAAACAGACACAGGCCAGCTTATGCTATATCAGCACAACTACAAACAAAACAAGATAGACCAAACCTACCTCATCTGGCACCATGTCAAAAAGGCTAGACCTTCTCTTCCTTCTTGTCATATTGGCTTGACGTATAAAATATTTTTGAGCATGACTGGCTACTTGAGTAGGTGTTCTTGATACCACGAAGTTACGAGAGATTCCTCGCCAATCACCTTTGCCAAGCTTTTGCAATCCAAGCAAAAACCTCCGGTGTTCTTCTTCAGTCCAAGGAACACCTGCCAAAGTGATCTTAATCAGAAATATAGCAAACAATGTGGCCTACAGGCATTTAGGTAGCGAGTAATAGCTGGAGTACAAGAAGCTGGTGAACTGTAATAGTAAGCTGCCATCAAATTAACAAAAACATGAACGAACTTGAGACTATTACACAAAATAACAATACTGCCTATGACCAAAGGAAAATCATCTGCCCCAAAAATGTTCCTCCTAAAAAACAACACGCACAGAGAGGATTCAAATAAAAAATTTAAAAGTAAAAGGCTTCTATGGGATTCCAAGAGAAATGCCAGAACATCAAAATGAAATGGACAAATTTTGTGTCTTTCCTTCTTCACCTTGACACATTATGCAGCAGGTTAACAAGATAAAACATTGTCAATCTCGCATTATCCTCTAACATGATAAATGCCAAAAGGCTAGTAAAATGTGCATTTTGAGGTGATTTTGGAACCTCTTTTATCCGAAAGCACCTTTCGTTATAGATTGAATAACAGACAAACACATAACTTTCGTCTTTTCTAACACATTCAAACCAGTAGGCATATAAATCCAAAACAGTACTCAAGCATCAAATTTGGATGAAAGTAGAAGTTAACAAGGCAATGACAACCCAGTCTACCAATGGCAAGGTAAGGCTGTTGCTGTAGCAACAACTGGCACAGTAAAGATCAAACAATCACGTGTTGATTTGAAGCTTTCAGACATTAACATAGGCATGCCATTAGGAAGGTTCTTCAGTTTTGAAAGCTGACAGTTTGGAAGACTTTTGTTGGAACAATACGGCGAATATAACTACACAGTGAACTAGAAATCATTCTGAATCAGAAAAGAGACCTTCCACTAGAATATTATAAATTCCAATCTCCGGTCATGGGGTCTAAACATGAAAATATTGAGCAAAGTTACCACCTACTCGCAAAATCTCTAATCTAGCACTATTTACTTTAAGAACAGGTGGCTTGATGCATCCTTGCAGAGGCAAAGGATCAAAGAGAAAAACACTCCAGGATCAACCATCATTACTGGTTGGAACGATCCGTTCCTAAATTTTTAGTCTAGACAAATCCGGAGCTGAGCTTGTCAAAATGACCATGTTATCCAATCAAACAGTAGGATAGATGCCTAACCAAGTAACCATACGTCGTCCTTGTACCAGGTATAGTAATTAATTGAGGTGGAGTGCCGTATGCATGAGCTAAGTAGTAGTACCAAATCATCCATCAACCAGTACAATCTGCCATTTAATGCTTCTCTAGCCACTGTCCTAGTTGGAAGAAGCAACTAGACAAGTGCTAATAGTACTCCATCAATCCCCTAAATCCCAAATCTACACGCCGAAGCACCAAACGAATAACATACAAACAAACAAAAAAAAAACTCTTGTGGAGCTACTAAGAGGAGGATCTGCTCCACATCAGCATAGACCGGAATGGTTGATTGGGAGAATTAAATCAACAAAAAAAGATGCAGGATTGAGAAAAAGAGCTGACCTTTCTTGCGCTCGCGGCTGGCGGAGGAGGATCCCTGGACGAAGTCGTCGGAGGCGTAGCCGCCGCCGCCGTCAGCAGCGCCGTCGGGGGGCCCGTCGGCGGGGGAGGCGCCGCCGCTGGTGGATCCGGCGGAGAGGAGCGAGAGGTTCCCCATGCTTGCGCTCTTGCGGATTGAGCCATCGGTGAGCCGCACCCCGAAGATCTTGACCCCTCGGTTCGGGCACGTCCTCGAGTTGTGCCCGTTGTGGCTGCAGTGCGAGCACCGCCGCGTCATCGATCGATCAATCCCCTCCGTCGCCGCCGCCGTCGTCGTCGTCTTGATCGATTTGGCTCCCTTCCTTCTCGAGGAGGAAGAGGAGGGGATCGAGTGGAGGAGGAGAAGGAAATCGAGAGGAGAGGAGGAAGAAAGGGGGGTTAACTGTTGGTGTGGTGTGTGGTGATTGGTTAAGGTGGTCGGAGGGGAGAGGGAGAGCCGTCCACGTGGCGGATATTCGCGGGAGGAGAGAGGATGGATATACGTGAGAGATGATGAGTGAGGCGGGCAACAAAGCAGAGGCGGCTCGTGGGTCACGCCTTCTTCTATCCGTCCACTCGGTTGGGCTACCCTCTCTCTCGCTTCAGTCAGTCTCCTCTTCTTCTCCCGGAGTATGTTCGTTTCGTGTGGTGAATAATCCACAGGAAGTCTCGCTACTCGATCGTCAAACTGTCGTTTTCTTTTCCTTTTTATCTATGATATGATCCGGGGGTTTAAAAGACTGATGAGGGTTCCTTGGTTTTTTTTGGATTTTAGGACCTTTGAATCATAGGAGGATTGTGAAAACGGAGTAATTAAGAAAAACACGTGATTTTCAGAGGAATGCAAATATACACTTTATAGGATTGCAAAACACAGTAAAAAATACAAAAATAATCGTTTGATAGGACCATACAAAAAACATAGGGATTAGACGAGAGAGAAATTTTTCAAGAGGTTGGAGCTCTTGAAAAATTCCTTCAAAACATGCATGCAGTCATCTATTTCATAGGAATTTCATAGGATTTAGAAGTCTCCAATCCTTGTTTCAAAAAACTATATAGGAAAAATTCCTATAGGATTTCAACCATCCATGTGTTCTCCAAAATTCCTTTGAATCAACAGAGCCCTTAAGGTTTAACAAAACACTTGCTAAACTAGCATATGTTGAATTTTTTTATAATAGAAATCACTTTTAATATCATCGGTTCCTTAACAGTTTTCAAGAAAACTGAGAAAATATAAAGAGCGGTTTTTTTAATCCTGCAACAGCTTTGTGAGCCTCGCTTCTACCTAACCTGTTAAAGATGAAAATGTATGAATTCTACATTAAATGACGTCAGACGTTCATTATTTTCATATGTGCATATTGGTGGACTTAAATCTCTAAAAGTTTAGGATGTTCCTCTCTAGCATATTAATTACCTATATAATCCATCCGTCCCTAAAATATAAGAAGTATCATCTATTTTTTTTAATTCTGAAAACTCAATTTTCCTGCACCAGACAAAAATGTCAAATCACCACACAACCTACAAATCCTACTTCCACCACCACAGTATCACACCCTACACCCTACAGTAAGTTCAAGTTAGTGACTTGTGGTCTGCCATGATCCATTCCTATGTGCACAATATACATCCAACACAGGAAATTACGCTTTCAATTAGGAATCTAGTAAAGTCAAGGATTTGTCACTGACCGCTTATAGACTCCAACTATGTAAACGTGTTAAGATGACACAATCATGGCCTCATGGGTATGTACGTGCATATATTCCATTTTCTATCTGATATCGCTATTTGCGCTGGTATAAAATGATCCCTATAATCCATTGCTATCTAATATTATGTGGGCAGGCCACAACCGGGGAAAACACAGGAGGTTGGGGATCAAAGGAGGGCAATGGTATCACTTGGAGAGTGACCCGTATGAGCACAGCAGAGATGGATGATGATATCATCGGATCCTACGTGGCGCGTGCGGACCAAAAATCCGAACGACAACAAGACAACCACACAGACGCGATGAGGCCGCAACACAACAGCGCCTCTGATCGAATGCGACTAGCATTCATGTGGCCAAAGATGTGGCTGAGTTAGTTAATTAGTGCGTACCTGTACGTCTGAGGATCAGAGTTTGCATACGTATGCCACTGCAGACGGACGCCGTATACGTACGTAGAGTATGGACGAAGAATACGTGTACATCGCACACCAGTTTCTACGAAAAAAAATGATCTCGGGGGATGCAGATGTTCATCGATCTCCTCATCCTGTGGCCTGAAACAACCAACACAAGTCATGGTCAGATGTACGTAGGAGGATAGGATACCACACAGCATAAGCCAATCAGTGAATCAGGCAATCAGTCCATGCAAAGAAGCAGCCAAAGAAAAATGGATGGGAAATAAACAGCATCATCTTGAACCAAATCACCAGATTAATCAAAGCCGATGGACGTACGGCAAGGTGATGAAAACCAGACTGCAGCGTGTAAGTATTAAATTGTCTGGAATACAAGCCAAGATCAATGGATCTGAACTTAGTAAGTAATTAACTTGGCAAGTCAAAAGGGATCCACCGCGAGAGGTGGATTATTGTCGGCCCATCAATTGTGAAACTGGTGACAGTTTTGTCGGTCTATCACTGTGTTCTGTATTATCATATTGCTAAGAGCAGGAAACAGTGACAGCTTATCTAAGCCAACAATGCTTTCTGCTCCCAACTAATTAAAATTGCCTCCTTGAAGTTGAACCGACCAAAAGGATAAGTTAAGAAAAAGCATGGATGAACACTCACAAAGTTGGCAATCGGCATACACCTTTAGACCTTTATCCCTGATGCACGGTAATCCTAATAAGCCATGATAATCACGGAACAATTTAAGGTATAATAAAAATGGCAAAACGGAAGGTGTTAGGATAAGCTGGACAGTGACTTGCCCGCTACATATTTCACAATCCTTATTCTGTACTACTTATATATTTGAAGTAGAAAGTCACCGTAATCTGAAGTAAAACCTATGTATTGCAACCGAGTGAGCCCTGGCCCATATTATTTTTATGTGGAGGTATTATCGTGTAATGTCATCAAGATTCAAGACGGAGCTTGCACGGATCTAGAGAGAGGGTGTGCTTATTACCAACATCCAAATCTTGATGCTTATAATTTTGTTGATGCAGTTGGACAAAATATCCTTTGCAAGATAGTACTAGCATACCTTCAAATTATCAAATAAAATATAAGTTAAGATCCATCAGCTGTGACTGGACCATATCTTTTTTAAAAAAGAAAAACTGACACTGGAGTACACGACCATACCAACAGGTGGATATATATTGTTTACATAAGTGATAATCTAAAGAAAGAACAGAACTGAAGTTGATGGAATTAAAAGTTGTGAAAAAGATAGCATACCTGCAGGCAAAGGTAGCCATTGCATACTGGCATATTCCAAATGTGCCGTTGCAATAGTTACAACTATACTATCAGACTCATTTACTTCAGCTGCACTGAATTTTATTATAAAAAAAATCCACTTCAATAAAACAATGAGACGATGTAAGGAAATGAAAGAAAAAATTATAAAGTTGCTCAGCTTGGTTCCACAATGATAAGGAAATATATTCAGATCATCAAAAAGAAGTGGCAGAAGAAATCCAAACACGATTCATGGCTTCTTTTCTGATTAAATCACACTTTCTAGTTTAAAAACAGCTAAGTGGAACATTTCACGAAACAACGGTACGTACTTCAGGAGCCTGCATACCATATATTTATATTACTTTGTACTCCCTCTGTTTTTTTAAAAAAATTTGACATTGAGCATTAGAGAACGGAGGGAGTAGATTTTTTCTCTCGATCATATGCAGTATATAGTAGCATGTAATTAATCTGAAATATTTGCATGAAGATCTTGCTGGCAGCTGCTAGTCTGATCTAACCACTGTGGACCTTATGGTTTCTTACTAAACTAAAAAGGTTATCAATGAAAACTAGTACGTTTTGATGTCATCTACACTACAATGCACAAACCTTTAGTAACAACTAACAAATACACTTGAAATGATTCGATTATATCTGCACTTCATTGTTAACCAAATAGCAGCGACCAGCAGTGACAGGAACCATTATTCTGAACGAATTCAGTATCAAGTTCACGACTCAAAGCAACAGTCAAAGAATATTGGTTTTACTACAGCTGTTGAATGCTGTAATTGTTGTTTGCTGAGGTATGAGTATTAATTACGTATGGCAGGTTTGCAACAATACAGTTTTATTGTCGCCTTTCAATATGGAGAATATTCTAAAGATAATTTAGCCACACAAATATAGTAATACTTTTGTCTTTTTATGAATCAAAGCTTGAAAAGGACATAAGAGCAAATAAATGATGGCCATCAAGTAAAAATACATGATGACTGTTGACAAATTTATCAATTGTTTGAGGAATGATGTAGCAGACAAATACCTTCAGAAAGCCATCATTACAGAAATCTACCTTCCAAAGGCCCAAATCAGTTACACGCCTTGAGGCATCCTGATCCTACGGAGAGAATCACCAATCACAGCCGAACCACTTAACTGCATCATAAACCCACCATCCCAAAATGTAAAATATTCGAAAATGTGATTCTTGTCTCGAACTACAGGCAATGAGGATACGAGAAAAAAGCTCTCCAACACTCTGTGCTGCACCCTATATGTGGAATTTGGCAATATTCCCTCCACCACTAAATCTGGCAAGTATAATCGCGCATAAACCTGAAGAAAGAAATCAATCGCTCCCATCTATAATCACGAGTCCACGAGCCAAGACCTGAGCAATCCATACCTGATACCCCTGTTTCCCCTCAGAGCCATTTTCCCCTACGGCAAAATGCCAAAATCTTGATGAACTCGCTGTTCCGGCCTAACCCTACCCAGCCAGCAAAGCGATTAGCCATAGCCATCAATCAAACACAAACATAGCAAACAGTAATTCAGGAAAGAGAGGAGCGGAATCTGTGTGCGGGTCCACTGTGTATACATAGGTATTCAAATGTATACCCAAGATTTTTAAAGAAAAAATAGGTATATGTAATGTATAATGCGAATATACATAGAGAAAAGGAAATAGGAAGGCTGTACTGTATTGAACCAAAATGGGAGAAAAAGGCCGTATTTCAGGCCAACTGGGCTGCCCTCTCTTCCTCTCATGCCTGATGGGCTGGCCCAATTCACACTCCGTCCATCCGCCTCCCTAACTCCGCTTGGCCGCTCTGGCCGGCGTTCCCACACCCTAACTCCGCCTCCGCCCCGTGAAACCGACGGCGCCGCAATTTGCGAGAGGAGGGAGCAGCAGTGGCAGGCGGCGGAGCAGCTCCCAGCAAAAAGAGAGCCGACGTTGCCGGCTTGCCGCAATGTTACCCTGAAACCTTCCAGGATTGCCTGGCCCGTTGCGTTGTATGATCGTGGTGAGCTGATCTTCCCTGATGATATCTATTATGCCCTCTGTTCCCACCATTAGTCAGCTATTGAATTGTGCTACTTTGGTTAATTTTGGGAAATTCAACTATAAGATGAAGTTCTCAAATCATAACAGACGCCTGTATGTAAATATCTTCAATATGGACATCTAGACAATATAGATGTTTTCTCCGTATAATCAGCGATATAACCATATAGAACTTATTTATGTCAATGTTTCTCTGTGAGTGGATGAATGGGGCAGCGAGAGGATGCTTACTTAAGCAGTATTCTAAAATCAAAATCCTACATGGGTGTCATTTATTTGTTGGGATTCATAACGCACAAGCATGAAGGAACATTGCATGATAATAGCTCGCAGGATGCTATTCTTGTTGTGATTAAGCATGGAAGGGGATTAAAAAACAACTGCGAACAATTAGCATGTTAATGTTGTCAATTAGTAGTTTAATTCTAGGAATTTATAAAATTATGCTTAATTGTGTGTTATATTCCCTATATATTATCTAATCATTAGTTTAGAACTACCAGGTCTTATATATACCAAATATATATTAGTTTTATTGGTAATAAAATAATTTTCTATCACTTTCCATCTTGAATACACAACTTCAAAATCCTAGACCTGCCACTGTAGACCTTGCCGCCGGGTGGATTCTGCGGCAGCGTGGAGCCGGACGGCCGGAGGACGCGGTGCCGAATCTCCCGCCATCTCGGCTTCTCGCCGCCGTCGGCGCCGCGCGCCTTCTTTTCTTCCCCATTTTTTTTTTCATTTTTGGGAGCCCGCGATGCTCGTTCCTTGCTCTCTAAATGGGCCGAGTTATATGGGCCTTAGTGGGCCTAAGAGTAAACTGCGAATCCGGCTGCTCGTGTATTTATCAATTTGGGCCAAAAATCATCGCAGGGAAGCGAGAGAATGCGTCCAATGAAGCAGTGACCTGACAGATAGGCCCTACGCGCCGCCCTTTTCTGGCGACTGCCGCTTTTTTTTTTCCCAACCTCGGCGACTCCACTCGCTCGCCGTCGCCGGAGTTGGAGACGACGGCGGCGGAGAAAGGTTAGGCCTCTCGACCGAATCCCTTTCCCCTTCCGTTCTTCCTACCCGCCGCGCAGTTGGAATCAGTAGATGCAGGAATGGCGGCGGTGCGAATGCTTGTTGCGAGTAGAGAAATCGTT
Source organism: Leersia perrieri (assembly GCA_000325765.3). NCBI lineage: Eukaryota > Viridiplantae > Streptophyta > Magnoliopsida > Poales > Poaceae > Leersia > Leersia perrieri. Next base: position 14,712,518 of record CM002477.1, read on the forward strand.
TCTGATCTCCGTTCGTTTGTTGGTCAGAAATTTTGTTGCGCGCGCGCGAGGGAGGGAGGGGGCGCGGGGTTCTCCAGTAGATGTAGATGGTGCGTCGTCCCGTTGCTTGTTCGATCCTCCTTCCTGTGGGTTTTTCCCCCGATTGGTTGGATGATTTGTGCGGCATTGTAGATGGTGATAACGTCGAGGATTAGCTAGATGATAGGAGAGGAGGTCGATTAGGGGCATATTTCCTCGTATTACTGGAATAGTGGAATCTAGTTTGTTAGCTGATACAGTAGGATAATTTAATTGTGATTTATACCGTGGCATGATTGAGTTATACCACATTACCATTGTTGGACTGTTGATACACTGTTAGATGTGATGACCAAGGATTACCTCAGATGATAGGAGGTTGATTACAAGTGTGTTTCCTCGTAATTACTGTAATCTAGCTGATACAATGCATGAATTTTGTTGATGGTGATTTATACAAAGGCAGGATTAATTGAGAGAGATTATCTACTACTGTTGATCACACGATTTTGCCTTATGCAGGGCCATTGTAGAAGGGGTATAGGCAATGCAAAATTGCAAGCTGCAAAGCTATGGCCACCCAAGATGAAGTTGAGAACCACGACCCAACTGTGACTGTTGGGGTAACCGTGAGTAGCTCCAAATCCAGTAAGTATGCCGTGAAATGGGCTCTGGAAAACTTCTGTGCAAAGGAGATGGTCAAGTTTATGCTTATCCATGTCCTGCAGAAGGTCACCACGGTTCCAACACCGAGTGAGTGCACATTTGATATGTTCTTTACTGTGTAGATGTATAATTTTCTTTTATAAATCATGTTGTCATTGTAATTTTTCTCTTTTTCTTGGTTCTTTTGTAGTGGGAAACTATATTCCGATTGATAAAGTACGGTCTGATATTGCCAGCGCATATGAAAAAGAAGTCGAATGTAAGGCCCGAACGATGCTCCTTTTCTACAAGAACATGTGTGATGAGAAGGTATGGCGTTGCCACTTCAAGCCATCCTTCTGTTTATTTTCATACAAAATGAACATCCCAAAGGCACACTGGAGCCTAACAATTATAATGAAATACAACTGAATACATTAAATTAACGACATTAATTATTCTGCACCTTTCATAAGGCTAATTTTGTTCATGATTGTACTTTCATATAGAGGAGGAAATCATGAGAACAGGTTAAAAATCAGTAATGGTACTTGTAGTTTTAAACATCCTGCTCTAATGTGTATACATTTTCTGATGCCTTGTTCAGGCTCAAGCAGAAGTACTGGTTGTCAAAGGTGAAGATGTGGCAGAAACCATTTCCAATGTTGTTTTAACATATGAAATCCACAAGCTCGTTGTCGGTGTCTCCTCTCAGGGCAACTTTGTTAGGTACTAGTATTAAACATGTCCTGTACTATTACTATATAATGGTGAACTGCATGTATGAACATGCTGATTATTTTGGTGGACATATTTTAGGAAATCCAAGGGCACTAGGACATCTTCCCAAATTTGCAAAAGTGTTCCAAGCATTTGTGCAGTGTATGTTGTATCAAAGGGTGGTTTGTCCGCTGTTTATTCTCCTGGAAGTGGTCACAAGAGTTCTGAGCTACTCCTGTCCAATGATAGCTCCAAAAGTGAAATCCATTCAGATGATAAGCCCTCATTATCAGGTGAAGTTATCTGGCTGTAAACCTGGTACTGAAATTTTTCATTGTATACTGTAGAGAGAATATAACATGATTAATGCTTCCAACTTTGACCTTTTCCTCCTGTTTGTTTTACCAGCCATAGAAATTATATGGACCATTATTATGCTCATTGAAGCTGATATAGAATGAGCATTTGCTAACTTTTCAGAAGTCTGTAGCACTATCTTTCCCAAAAAAAAAAGTTTGTAGCACCTAGCTTCCTTTTCAAATGTTGTTTGATTGGCTCTTTGCCTTCAATGCAAATTTGGAATTGAGTTCGTTTGGTTTCTTGAAAGGAAAAGGCAGTTGCATGAAATTTATCCCTTTTGTCCAATGCAGATGCCACACCTTTGAGAAGCTCTCGATCAAACCTGTCCTGGGAGAATCTGGACAGTTTATCGTCTGCAGACCATGATAGACCACGCTCCTTACATGAATATCTCACTGAAAGCACTTCAACATCTGCTGGTGATAATAATAGAAGTAGTACTCCATGTGTTAGCGGTCAAACCCCTCGACCAAGTAATGTGCTTATCTCAGATAAAGCTACAATGGCAAGCAGTCCCCTGCAGGAATTGATGCATTCAGAGGACTTGGTGAGTCATTTGATTTATTCACAGTGAAACTTTGTGTATGGCGTGTCTTTAATGAATTGAGGTTGAGCCTTCACCATTTAACTTGTTAAGTAGTATTATTTATATTTTTGGAACATGCATAACTTAATTGTTCCCAATGCAGGATGATGTCAATAGCGAGCTTGAAAAGTTGAGGCTTGAACTTAGACATATTAAAGGAGTGTGCAAAATTGTTCAGGACGAGTCCATCAATGCTTCTCAGCATGTAAGTTTGGGAGTACTGCGCTTCAACGTAATTAGCTGGTTACTTGATCTCGAATGCTCAGCAGCTTATTTGTCATGTTGACAATCATATGTTAGGTGATTGACTTAGCTGCAAAACGTACTGAAGAGGAAGCCCGGCTCAAGGAGGTCCACTCCAGGATCAACAGAGTCAATGAGGAAGCACGTCAAGAGAAGGAACAGCGGGACACTTTAGAGGCTCAGTGCAGGCATGTGAGGGATCTTGCAAGAAAAGAAGCTTTACAGAAGCAGATTTTGCAACTGAGGGCTTCGAAGGAGGCTGATAAGATGCAAAGGCTGGAAAAACTCCTTGAATCAGATGGCATGTCGTACTCAACATTTACATGGGGAGAAATTGAATCTGCCACATCATCGTTTTCAGAGGCACTTAAGATTGGATCAGGATCTAACGGAACAGTGTACAAGGGCAATCTACATCAGATATCTGTTGCCATAAAAGTACTCACTTCTGACGACAGCCACAGGATCAAACATTTCAAGCAAGAGGTATTCCTTGAACCATTAAAGCTTGAGAAGCTAAGTCCTAATGTCATCATAATCTCCAGATCTTCAGATATACCCATAGGCTAAGAATTAAATTGAGATAAGTATGTTTATGTTCAGACATGCACTGCTACTCTTTGTGCATATGTAATGCAAGATGCCATCACTGTTATCTCTAGGAAATTCTAATAAGATGCCCCTGCTCTGCAGCTTGAGATTTTGGGTAAGATCCGTCACCCACACCTGCTGCTGCTCATAGGTGCCTGTCTGGACAGACCATGCTTGGTGTACGAGTACATGGAGAATGGCAGCCTTGAGGATCGGCTGCAATGTAAAGGTGGCACAGCCCCACTCCCATGGTACCAACGTCTCCGCATTGCTTGGGAAATAACCCTGGCCCTTGTCTACCTCCACAGCTCGAAGCCGAAGCCAATCATCCACCGTGACCTCAAGCCTGCAAACATACTCCTTGACAGCAAGTTCACCAGCAAGATTGGCGACGTGGGCCTTTCAACATTGCTTCCGCTGGGGGATGCCTTGTCGGCGACACGCACAATTTACAAGGACACAGATCTAGTTGGCACACTGTTTTACATGGACCCGGAGTACCAAAGGACAGGCCAAGTGTCAACAAAATCTGACACATACGCCTTGGGCATGGTTTTATTGCAGCTGCTCACTGCAAAGCCACCAATGGGGCTAGCGGACCTTGTGGAGCAAGCAGTTGAAAATGGTAACCTTGTTGACATGTTGGACAAGCGTGCTGGGAAATGGCCTGCACAAGAAGCGCATGAGTTAGCACAGCTTGGCCTAAGTTGTTTGGAAATGCGAAGCAAGCATAGACCTGATCTGAAGTGTAAGGTTCTTGTGGAGCTGGAACGGCTGAACGATTTTGCCAGTGCTGTCTCTGACCCTGTACAGCCAATGATATCTGGACCACCGAGCCATTTTCTCTGCCCTATACTCAAGGTACTTTTTGGCTTATTGCATTACATCAGTTTTAACGAAGTGAATTACATTAAAACTACCTGTAATTCATTTATTTAACGAAATACCTGTAGTTCATTATCTAGTCTAAGCTGTCTAAGAATTTTTCTGTTTTAGAATTTGAACTAAGTAGAGCTGAGCCATTACTATTTTGTTTGAAGTGTCTGAGTCTCTGAGCTGAAACCTCATTTTGTTCCTGTTCCTCTCTGTAGAGAGTAATGCAGGACCCATGCATTGCATCTGATGGTTACTCGTACGACTGGGTTGCCATTGAGATGTGGTTGTGTGAGAATGACGTGTCACCGATTACAAAGTCACGGCTTCCTAACAAGGATTTGGTTCCCAACCATGCTCTGCTATGTGCAATTACAAGTTGGAAGGCAGAAGCAAGGAGCTGATTGTGCTAGCTAACTGCTCTAACTTCACATGGATACGGCACTCGAAGGCTGATGATGTACATGTTTTTTGCCTTAGTGATGCCCTCCCTAATCCCTATACTGTAGATACTTCAGTAATGTTCTTGTAACGCAGCAGTTTTGCAGCATTTCATAGACCATCTCAGATAAATTTTGGAGAGTTCAGAGTACTCGGAGTATCAAGAAGATCCTTTTGTACATCAGTTCAGACGAGCAGTAAGTACAGTAGTACACTTTTTCAGTTTTTCGTATGATTAATGGGCCAATTCTCCTTGCTTTCTTAACAACCTACTGATGGATATAGATTTACTATATGTTACCGTTGTGACTTGTGGTGGCTATGACTAATACTACCTCCCAGAATATGGGTTAGCAGGCGATCATCGTGCTCCAGTAGTGTTTTGCTATTATCATTATGGATTATACTTAGGAGTACTGTACTTAGCATATTCTGTTAGTATTAGCAAATTTAGTGTAAATCCATGTAGTGCTGTTCAAATCGATCAACTCTAGGGCTCCAGGTGCTGTGATGATCTAACCAATAATTGGACACATCAGGTTTAACACAAGAACTTAATTAAAAACTTAGATTACGAGAGGCGTGTCAATGGTCCATACTCTTAGGCCTCTTAGGCCTTGTTTAGATCGCGAAATTTTGTTACGAAAACATCATATCAAATGTTTGACCTGATGCCGGAAGGTGTTTTTAGACACGAACGAAAGAACTAATTTCACGACTAGCCTGTAAACTACGAGACGAATCTTTTGAGCCTAATAATCCGTCATTAACACATGTGGGTTACTGTAACACTTATGGTTAATCATGACATAATTAGGCTCAAAAGATTCGTCTCGTCGTTTACAGCCTACTGTATAATTAGTTTTATTTTTTATTTATATTTAATACTTCATACATACATGAGTTAAAAGATTTGATGTAATGTTTTTGGGTAAAATTTTTTGGAAACTAACGGGCCTTACAATACCAACACACATAGAGGAGTATAGTGAGAAATTGATTGAAGAAATAGCAGTAGTAGCATGACGAGGAGGATTGTTGGGGCTTTGGGGTACGTGCTAGTGACATGTGGGCCCAGGGCACAGCCGACGTGGACACTTCACGTGTGTATACAGCTACTATTTGCCATCGCAGTGGGACACTTGTGAAGGCAACAGTGTACTAGCTTGAGCTTGAATGATTGTGTTGTGTGAATGCAGGAGTGATAATTAATCATCATGGTGTCATCATCAAGCTTGGTAGTGCCACCCGACAGCATGCCGGTTTCATGTCACCACTGCTCATGACATCTCGGGCTAATGCATGCACGCATGATTGCCCATACACTGTTGAACTGAAATTATAATGTAGTGACAAAAACTAAATAATTATAGTAGTATAGTTTTCCCTATGCCAAGATTAGATTGATTCTTAATCTAGTGATCATTCCATGGCGTCAAACAACATGAAAGGAAAGAAGAAAAAAAAGCTAAAATATGGATGGTGCACCGAAAGTTAAATATTACTACACTATAGTAGTATGCTCTTGCCACCTCTTGATTAAATTTCTTTTTCTTGGTTGGTATGTCTCGAGATATACAGACTGAATATGTTAGTACTAGCATAACTTTAACTAACAATATACTCCTATAGTAACGACACTAGGAAATTAGGAATACGTAGCACATATGGTCCAGGTAATTATTGGTCGATCGACCGGTTGACCATTGACCGGGAATACGTAGCATATACGCATTTGATCATGATACCCATGGTAGCCTGCAGTTGCCACGTAGTCACGTGCCTATAGTTAAAGTAGGACTACTACTTATATACTAAACAGCAGTAGTTGATTTATCATTTGGGCTTTATAAAATCAAGCATGAATGCATGCGTGGCTCATGACACTAGTTTTCTCCCCTTCCTACCTGCATGCATGAAACGGCCGGAGACGCGCCACGTGCGCACGACGTGTCAGGCTTGGCCGCCATGCATATGGAAACTAGGAATTAACGACGACTAATTAATCTACAATGTAATTAATGTTGTTGACCGTTGAATTATGATTCAAATCCAGTTATAATAGTTGACAAGCGGGCCGTACCCACGGTACGGATCAGTACCCTATTAGGGTTTCACCGGTATATATACGTCTTGTAAGCCGCCGTTCGGCGTTGTAACCTCACCCCGATACAGTGAAGACTTTTGCTGGCTGACGCCCGTGGTTTTTTCTCTCCCACCTTAGGAGGGTTTTTCACGTTAAAATCTTGTGTCCTCTGTGATTGATTTTTTTTTTGTTCTTTATAGTTTATATACCTATCGTTCTATAACAGCTGACGAGAGCGCTAATCAAGCTAAGCACGTACTTCGATGGATCGAATCCAGCACTTACCATATTGCGAAGTCTCAGATTCGATCGTCATGAAGCAAACGAAATGGGAGCTACTATCTTCTGTTTCAGATTATAAGTCGTCGTATCCCCCTAATAGGACGCCTTACAATCTGAAACGGGGTAGTAGTAGATTGTATTAATTGTTTCTGTTGTATCCAGTTTTAGATCATGTACATCTAATTAAGTAGGATAGTTTTACTTTGCACCGTAATGTGTCATATAATTAAAGATAAAGTTTGTGGAATATGAGTAAATTAAACTCATCAAAACTTCTTGAATTTAGACTCTATGTGACAAAGTTTAATTTAGATTCATCTAAAAAAAATGTGAAATTTCTATGTAGATCTGATGATGAGCATACGCATGGTGATAATCAATTTAAACTTACTTCAAATATATAATCAAATGCAAAGTGAAAGAGTACGTATGTTAAAACTTGGTATATGTATTTGGTCAAAAAAAAACTTGGTATATGTACTCTATAAATTAAGCAAAACCATGGATGGCTTAATTACTTGGTGGAGCGTGTAATATACTTTTTCTTGAAAGGGGGCAAAATAATTTCCTCAATATATGGAAGTGTAGTTTACTTAAATGTGCATCATAAAAACGAAGCAATAATTGGCATCTTCACTAATGATCGATCGACCAATTGATTTGTCGCGGTGTCGCCTCTCGCGACGGAAGATGTATGTGTCACTCGCACGCGGCACGTTGCGGTGTTTCTCTAATTAACAACGGCGTAACTATCCAACCATCGACATATATACATACGGATGGATGCATCAGACCAGCTGGCGTCAGAGATCGACTCGATCTGACTCTGACGGTCTGACCTACTGCTACTGTCTTAATTAGAACGTAATTTGAGTATAAGTGTGAGTAAGTTTATACAAAAAGATAGCAACTTATAACATAAAATTAGTATCACTAAATCCAACATTGAATTTTTTTAGCATATCTAATTTGTGTTAAAATATTGCTGTATTTATTTATATCTAAATCAAATCCGAGCGAGTTTGTCTTTTTAAAAAAACATCTTATATTTTGAAACCGATATAACCGATGGAGTAGTATAGACTACTACTCCATAATACACAACTCTATGCGTCTTAAAATTAAAATTAAAGAAAAAATAATATCGGATGTTGTCGGCGATATGGGCCCGGGTTGGAGGGGCGCATTTGCGTAAGCGCCACCCAATGACAAAATACTCAAATCACCCTGGAAGGTTCGGGCTGCGGGCGGCCACGCGACCACCCTGAGGGGGTCAAGCACGGGGGCTACTCGGAAGCTGTTATCCCACTAGGGAAGGGGTTCGGGAACACCCAGACCCTGGCCACGCCACCCCGCACCCCTCTCGTCGGAGGGGCCAGCCTGACTGCCAATCACCCTACTCAACGCTGGAATAGTGCTCAAGTACTGCCCCGTCGCATTTAATGTGAAGTGAGGCGCGTCTGTCAAAGCGTCATTATCATCGCCTTTTTGCACGGGAGAGGGTGGAAAAAGTCTCCAGCCTGTGACCGTGAGCTGACCGCGCAGTCGGCAGCGCACGCCCCTCATCACGCCCGGTCACCGTCGCATTTAATGCGACGGACGGCTGCGTGGGAGAGAGGCAGAGAAGGTTCAGTGTATGATGACTAAACCTGTTCAACATGAGCCCGGCCCGGCCGGCCTGGCCCGACCCGGCAAGAAAAAGCCTGAGCCCGAGCCCGGCCCGGCCCGGTCATGCGTCGGGCCGGGCTCGGGCCTGAAAATTGCAGCCCGAAAAGCCCGATATTTTTTAAAAAGCCCAAATAAACTCGAGAAAGCCTGGCCCGGCCCAAGAAAGCCCGGGGGTCGGGTCGGGCTCGGGCTTTGGTTTCTCGCAAATTTGCCGGGCCGGGCCGGGCTCGGGCCTCAGGTTTGTAGGCTAAAGCCCGGCCTGGCCCGAAGCCCGATTTTGCACAGGTTTAATGATGACACCCCTAGCACCATTAGTGGCCCGCTGACAGGTAGGCCCCATGGGAGGTTAGGTAGGATGGCCGCACACTTCGTGAGCAGCATGGAGGCCACGTCGCCTGTTTTTCTTCACCAGCTACCGTGAGGTGGCGACATGAACAGAAGAGGGGCATGACCCCTGACAAGACAAAGCGCGAGCCACTCAACGACGTTAGCAGAGGGGTTGAAAAACCCGGGACTATTGTGGTGTCCCCTTGAACTATAAAAGGAGGCCCTGGTCTTTCATAGATAAGAAGGAAGGAAGAAATTACATACAGACCGCTGATAACTTAGAGTGCATTGGGCTCAGTCATCAGCCCCCGGCGCCACCCGGGAGAGAACTCCTGCCTGTAATCCTTCATACACCATATCAACAACTAGAACAGGAGTAGGGTGTTAAGCTTCCCAGCGGCCCGAACCTGTATAAATCTCTACCTAACCTCCCATAGGGCCTACCTATCAGCGGGCCACCAATGGTGCTAGGGGTGTCATCATACACTCAACCCTCTCTGCCTCTCTCCCATGCAGCCGTCCGTCGCATTAAATGCGACGGTGACCGGGCATGATGAGGGGCGTGCGCTGCCGACTGCACGGTCAGCTCACGGTCACAGGCTGGAGACTTTTTCCACCCTCTCCCGTGCAAAAAGGCGATGATGATGACGCTCTGACAGACGCGCATCACTTCACATTAAATGCGACGGGGCAGTGCTTGAGCACTATTCCCGCGTTGAGTAGGGCGATTGGCAGCCAGGCTGGCCCCTCCGACGGGAGGTGTGCGGGGTGGCGTGGCCAGGGTTCGGGTGTTCCCGAACCCCTTTCCTAGAGGGATAACAGCTTCCGGGCAGCCCCTGGGCCTGACCCCCTCAGGGTGGTCGCGTGGCCGCCCGCTGCCCGAACCTTCCCCCAGAGTTTCCGCTGCCGCAACGACACTCGCCTTCGCAGCAATCCTCACCACCGTCTCCCCATCCATCGCCGCCGCCCCGCCAGCCGTGTCCAACACCGGCGGCGCGAACTTGCCGCAACTCACTAACGCCGCGGGCGGCCACGCCGGCGCGCGAAGTGACGCTAGCCCTGGAGGCGGCAGCGGGCGGCTCTGGTCAGGGGGCACCTTCTTCCCCTCGCCCGGTGGAGGTGGTGGACCTTGATTCGAGTCCCAGCCCCGGGTCCGGGGGTGCTCGAACGGGGTTCATGGTTGCCCTGGACACAGATCCCCTCGTGCGGTCGCAGGAGCGGGCGAGGATGATCATGTTCCGGGCGCTGGACGTGGCCCTCACGGTCTCCTTGGATGGGCTTCAGGCTCAGGTCCGGGCCTTGGCCTCCAGGGAGGTCGCGGTGGCGCGGCGAGAGATCGAGGTCGCCAAGGGGGGCGCCGAGCTCGCGAAGATAGCAAGGGTGGAGGGCCTTATCCGGAAGCGGGAGGTGGCTGATATCGAGCGTCGGCGGGGTGAACACGTCGAGACATTCGAAGACACCATGATCAAGCGGCACACCGTCGACCTCCGCATTCTGACAGCCACGGCCGCAGAGGAAGGGGTCCGTACCACCGCCGGGGCGTTCATCCGCGAGCTTGACAGCCGCGCCCAGGAGCTTGACAGCCGCGCCCAGGAGCTTGATCGGCGCGACCGTGTCCTACGGGATGCCGAGGCCGCCGCTGCCAATTCCGACTTCGAGCTCCGGGTCTGTGAGGACGCCTTGGCGGAGCGCGAGAGGGCCTTGGTGGCAGCGCGGCAGGTGGTCGCAGACCGGGAAGCCGCCATGATCAGGGCTGAGGAAAAGAACGCGGCGGTCCGAGAGAGGGCCATTGTTGAACGCAAGGCCGCCGTCAAGGGGCGCGAGGCGATGGCAGACTTAGAGTGAGCACGCCGACGGATTGCGGACCTGGAGTACACACTTGACCTGGGCACCAGGATCATGGCCGCGTCCGTCGCACGCCTCCATGAGGCGGCTCGGGAAGTGGGGGTGGTGCGCCCTTATGATTCCCTTGCCAGCACCAGCTTGGGGGGATTGTCCTCCCAAGTAGACGCTCTGGCAGAGGGGATCAAGGGGGTACCAGAGGAGGTCGACGAAGTGGCGAAGGACTCATCATACGACCTGGCCCGCCAGGTCGCAACCGTGATCCTGGCAAGCTATCAAGCCCACGACCCCAACTTCGACCACGTACGTCCCCACCGAGGACTTCCCCGCCGGCACAGAGGAGAGCACTCAACGTCGCGTCGCGGATGTCGTCGACTCCATCATGGTGGGCTTCGATGGGACCCCGGCAGCGTTCCAGATAGCCTACCAGGATGACCCGTCCGACGAAGGTGACGCGGAGGACGCCCCCAGCGACCCGCCAGCTGCCTAGGGCTCCCCTGCCTATTCTCCTGCCTTTGTACCTTACAAAAAAAAATAGAACTTTTTAATTTTTCCTTTCAATACTATTAATGCACTTACCTTTTCCATGTTGAATTAGCATTGTGGTGGCCCATCGTGGCCAACTTCATACATGTTTATCTCTTTGGCTCATTCCCTGCACACGAGTTTCGTTTTTTGGTTAGTCAAATTTGTTGGACTAGGGCAGATGGCCGCCGTGGTCTCTTGACCCTGTCCATCCTATGTTGTAGGGCTGGTCCGGGCTCAAGCCACGTGCATCGGCCGATGGCTGACGCCTTCTTCGGGGCTCTAGGCAGAAGCGAGGGTATAAAGGGCCAGCAGGGGCGGCGCAACGGAGGGATCGGGGCTCGCGTGATAGGACGTCCACCCAAGCCCCCAGGCATTGACCACCCCGGGGCACAGCATACATCATTGTTCTGCCCTCGACACCCTTAGGGCTTTTCAGTCTATGGCGGGCAGGGCAAGAGCATCGCGGGGACACAACAACATCCGTACACATTTCAGAACAGGGAAAGAGACGCATGGCAGCACTGATAGATTATAAAGAGGGCATAACAAAATAAACATGAGGGATACTCATTGCTCGGGACGGATGAAGACAATGATTCATGCGCTCATATATATATGTTAGATGTTGGGAGCTCTCGGCCAACATGGCGCACACATAGTGGCGACTGGTTGGCCTGAGCCTTTGCATGTTCATCCTACCCTGCGGCTTACGGGTAGAACTTGCGCAGGTGGGAAATATTCCACGGATTTGGCAACGGGTGCCGTCCTCCGTGGCTAGGCGAACCACCCCGGGGCGTGGAGTGCTGATGACCTTGTACGGTCCTTCCCACATCGGAGATAGCTTGCTCAGCCCCGCACGCGATTGCACTCGGCGCAGAACGAGGTCATTGACTTGCATCGTCCGTGGGTTGATCTTGTGTTGGTGATATCGGCGGAGGTTTTGCTGATAGCGGGCTGCGCGAAGCGCCGCACGATGCCGCCTTTCATGGACTCGGAGCTCGACATCGGAATTGGCAGCGGCGGCCTCAGCATCCCGTAGGACACGGTCGCGCCGGTCAAGCTCCTGGGCGCGGCTGTCAAGCTCCTGGGCGCGGTCGTCGAGCTCGCGGATGAACGCCCCGGCGGTGGTGCGGACCCCTTCCTCTGCGGCCGTGGCTGTCAGAATGCGGAGGTCGACGGTGTGCCGCTCGATCATGGTGTCTTCGAATGTCTCGACGAGTTCACCCCGCTGACGCTCGATATGCCCCCGAACCCCACCACCGTAGGGGGGCTCTAGCTAGCATCCACCGTCCCCCGCTAGAGTGGCCGCTGCGGCCGGCACCGCTCCTGCGACAGCCACCGCCGCTGCGGTGCTTCCCCCGCTGTCGTAGCAGCGGACCCCAACGCC